>JAGFPH010001894.1:51602-105940 GCA_018207615.1 Philaenus spumarius
TCGAGATTATAAAGCTACCATTGGATTCTTCAAGATTTTATCTTTCTAATGGTGCCTTCCAATCAGATGTCACTATTTTACAGGTTTAATTCATACAATATCTGTAAGTCCTTGCGATTGGACAGGTTTTCAACCAATGAAACAGCCCATTTGTCAACCGAGGTAAGGCCTTTTGTATCATATGTGTTGATAGATTTCTTGACACCATTTTGTAGAGAAAAGTCTGACCTTTTTAACGGTGACAATTAAACTAGAATAAACCAGTTTTTTGTCTGTCTAGACAACAGGAGAATGTACATATCTGGTGAGAACTGAGAACGCCTGGAGCGTTCTGTTCCCATGCAATCCAACGCACCCTTCTTTACCGACGGCAAAATGTCATTTGATTCATGTCATTTTGTTATTCAAATAAAGATAACTCAAACACTTTTGTGAACTAAGGAAAGACAATTATACCGTTCTTTTCTTTGATTTATCCTCTACACTCTGTTATAATAATATTTCATTTTTGGGCAAAGCATATATTAGTAAATTACGTTACAATCTAGGCCTAGGTTTGTTAGCAGTCGTGTACTTGGAACATAAAAACAGTTTTTTTCAAAATAAGAAATTTGAAATTAATACATGTTTTTATACAGTTCTATTTAGAACTAAATTACAAAACTTTTTTACGCTTACAAAAAAAATATAAAAAATGTTTACTACTTGTTATGTAGGCCTAAAGTTAAACTTTTTCCTTTCGTTACTGAACATTTTTTGTTTCTTGAGCTAATAACTTTTACAATTTCAAAAGAAACAAATTTTTAGTGGCATATTTGAATTCTTTGAAGTTTTTTCTACAAAAAAGTTATTGAACACTTTTGGATTTTTGTTCATTTACTATTTTTGGCAATTTTTTAAAAATATTCTTGCAAAACGCTATAAACGGGCTTTTCAATTTTAGCTTTAACGATGCCACTTCTAGGGTTAAATCTAAATTGGGTTAGATTCCTTAAATACTGTCGACAGTACTAAAAAATTCTTTTATTCAGATTTTGTCTATGTACTATGTAGTGAGCAAGTAGTTTCACTTAACATTTTATTTGTTTTCAGAAAGCTGCAACAGTAATGTACAAGAAGAGAATGCTTGTAATTCAGCGGATGAGAAACAATATGCGCACGAGTTCTGTAACAAACTGATGACGGACCAACGCTTTGAAGCCTGTAGGATGGTATGTTTAACAAGATCTTGTTTGGTGTCCAGGCAGTGGCGGAGAAGAAAGTATTTCTTATTTTATCTGCACTTATCCACCTAAGTCTTCTTAGACTCACTCTAGAGTACCATTTACTTGTAGCTAATTTAGCACAAAAAGAAACACTTTCAATGTTTTGTGAAATATTTTTGCTAAATTTGTAAAACACATTGTTTCCAAACATCTAAAAGGCTGTTATAATTGTCCACAGATGTTTTTATTTTGGGAAACGTCTATTTCTGCAAATGTTCTTATTATACAAACATTTTCTTTGAGTCTGTTTTGCTTCATGAGTTAAAGGCTTTTAATTGATATCAGTCTTTATTGTCAACTTTTTTTTCTAGCGACAAGTTAGTAAACACAAGTTCTTTATATTCTGAAACCGTTACTGCCACGGTGTCAAAAATACGACAAAATAACTCGAATATAACTGTAAAATGTAAAAGAAATTGACAAAACACTGTGGCATCAATGTGAAATGCAAAGACTAAGGCTAAGGAGCGAGCTATATTAATTGTGAGACTGTAGACAATATAGGAGACATTCCCCCTCCAATTACTACCTCACCTTTCTCCACACCATCGTCTGGTAACTGTTTCTCCAGCGTTGAAATTTCGCATAACGGTTTACGAGACACTATCAGTGAAAAAGATAAAATTATTACCTTGTATACATAGGAGATATCTTTGAGATTTCTGTCTGGTTTATGGTGATTAGAGAACTTAAGGTTTAGGTGCTGAGTTTCACATCCAACACAACCAGTAGTTAAACATTTGTATTTGTAATTGCAGATCCTGCCAGCTAGAGAGTACTATGAAGCTTGTAACTGGGACTTTTGTTCTTGTAAGGAGAAAGATAAGTCTACATGTGCTTGCAATGCATTGGCTATGTTTGTACGCGACTGTATGCACAAGGGGGAGAAGTCTGTGTCGTCGTGGAGAGACGACTCCACTTGCCGTAAGTAGGCCATACAATTCTAACATTGTAGAGTTGCCAGCAGTCTATTTTCAGAATACCATACCTTAAATGGAAAAATGAAATGCTTATCAATCATTAGTTGGTCGGTTCCCCGAGGTTATTAGAGCCACCTTACTTACCTTGTTATTCATCTGATAAGGTGGTCGATCTGACAATGAATAGTCTTGCAATGTTGTTGGAGAAGTCGTCACAAATCTGCCCTCCAGTCAAGAGAGCAAGCATATCCACCAAGAGTATTTAATATGAATATATTTTGTTGATTCAGCCAGTGTTCACAAGCAAATAATTATAGGCGATCATAACAATAATAATTCTGATATTTTTTATGATTTATACCTTGGATGTTATAATGCATGACAGATATGGAAAATGGGCTTATCTGAGCAAGTTTTGTGTACATATCATTGATAGCATTTGAAATTTATGCTGAGAAATTCTATTTCCCTTAACCTAAACTAAAAAACAGCATTTATCCTATTAAAGACATTATTCATTATTGCTATACTGTCACTTCTTGTCTTTCAAAATTGCAGAATCTTATTAACTGTCACTGGAAGGCGTTGTCAAACTTAACATACTCTTAGCTGATAACCACAATATAACAAGCACCGATCACAAAGCAATTGTGCAATTAATAATGTACACATACCGGTACACTACAATTAATTAATCCCTTTTCATTGATGACTATTTTAATAGAAGTCAGTCAAGTAACAAAAATAAAACGAAAGCATTAATAAAACTTCATAACGTATCCTTCGTATGTGAGTGGTGAAAATTAAAAAAATAATCAATCGAGGTGATATTTCTAAAAGCTGTAGCTAATGTTTGGCATAGAAAAAAAAACAATCAAAAAGTGTTTGTTTTTTGTAAGTTGTTTATACAGAAGTACGGAACATATGTTATATGAGCAATTGTCCCAAGAAGGTCTCTGAATGAAGCCCAGCTTAGAGTAAATGACCCCTACACTATGATTTCAGGATAAACCGCCACCAGGCCCAACGAGAGGAGGGTGGGTTGGTGGTGTTCCCAACTAGGCCTATAGTATACATGCGGGACTGCATTTTCATAAAAAATGAGTAAAACCTGAAACTGTTTTGCCAATTTTTCTTATTTCATTAAAATTTTCTCCCAGTTTTAGATCATAAAATTAAGGAATAACTAGCCCATGGATTTTGGAATACCTATAGGCAATGAATAAAAATTGATACAATCAAAAAAATTTTACTGCAACATTAACAAGGTTCCTATAATAATTTATATGGTATTTTGAAACAAAATTGGTTGAGTTCAGCTGCACCGATCGGTGACCACCGGTAGGAATCTTGTCCCAGAACGCACACTGATCTGACATGGGTGAATAAAATTGAAGATGACTACTTTAATTCTGATCAGCGATCTGCTCACTGTAAGTAAACTACGGTGGATTGTCAACAAAAGCTGATCAGATTTCGTCAAATTAAAATGGCAGACTTTAGGAGAGTTCTGTACTTATGGAATAATCTATGGTTATCTGATCAAGTTTGCATAGATAAGTTGTACCAATATTAATTATATTTACGAAACATACTGCGGAAATACTGATACAATATTATTTACTCTTAGTTGAGTAATAATAAATAGTTACAAGGTATATAAGTAAAGTAGTACCATTTTGTTATTTTTGCCAAGTTTATCCAAAGTTTACTGAGCACACTACTTTAAATTTACAATGTATTTATTTATCCATGCATTATGGAAGTTATTTTCAATCGTATATCTATGAGCAAGTATTAATTCAACAAACAAATGAATAATCATGTAAATCTAAAATGTATTTAGACTTCTTGACTGTGTACATGTGCATACGTAATTATAACTAGACGACTATCAACCTAGCTCTAAACTAAATTTACGTAATGTTTTCCAGCTGTATCATGCTCAGGCGGCAGAGTGTACAAAGCATGTGGACCTTCTACTATTGCTACATGTACTTCCACAGAACAGAGTATTGATGCTGCAGATGTATGTGAAGAAGGTTGTTTCTGTCCCGATGGAACAAGACTATTGGGGAACGAGTGTGTGGCTCCAGATCAGTGTCCTTGCTTGTTGCGTGGTAAAGCTTTCCAGCCTTCCTCCAAGGTCAAGAAGGATTGCAACTCTTGGTTAGTGTAATGTGTTTGTACTATGGTCGCTCACAGAGTACAGCATTAATTCAGATGTAGAAAATTCATTTACTTCTAATTTTGCAGGAGTGCTTTCTTAAAATCACAATTGTTTTACATCGATAACGTATCAGGTACCCTACCCCTTGTGCTTATCATAAATTGAAAGTTGATCAAATAAAATTTGAAAACACAATCTCACAACTAATACGTTTATTAACTCAAACGGGTTTCAACGACAAAGCCGCCATCTTCACTGATGCAACGAGCTACAATAATCAAACTGTAACTATTAGTTGTGAGATTTTGTGTTCAAAGTTTATTCTATCAAGTATGTCTTCTCACAAGTCATGCTCAATATTTATTTATAAAGTAAAAGTTATTGAATTTGTAAATATTGTAAGAAACCAGATAAAGACATTTTCTTCGATTCTTTTTTATATCTTTTCATTGCTAATATTTTTTTTCTGAGGGTTTATATTTATCTACCAGCAAAATTGAATACAAAAACACCCAGACGCTCAGGATCGTCTGCATTGAATCTTTGAGCGTGTCACTCTTGAGTAATCTTGTAATTACTACTACAAGTAATTACCCATAATGCAGTGGATGGCTAGGTAAATTGTATAAACCTTTCATGAAAATTGAAACAATGAGCACCGATACGGGCCATAATTAAATTGTTTTATAAGTTAATTAGACACTGATTAAAAACACCACAGTCGCCACAGTGCTCTTTTATTTGTTTAAGTTAACTAGAGTTCTCCGCCTCTGCTTACTTTGTTCACCAACCCCCCGCGGTTCTCGTTGCTATGCCCACTCGATGCGAAAAGATTATTTTGTACTCTGATATTTTTACGGAAATGGCAATTGATTAGGTGGTAGGGGTATCGTTCTCATAGATCCTGTCGCATGGACAGCAGGGCCAGATTTTTTGTTTGAATGACAAGAGTTTTATATATATAACATAGAGAGACTTTTATTATAGCCAGGTAAGTTTAACTGTGTGTGGCTACCGGGTTCATGGGGGTCGATATGACAGGAAGTCGTACTCTCCCGAAATGTAGTTGGGCTTAAATATGATTATCGGTTGTAGTGTCGTTGGGCTGAAATCGCAGAGTTAACCTATTTGTGTCTAGTGTATGTTTTAATAAGTTGATAATTAATTAGCTTATGAATGTATTAACATTTACCATGCTGAGCAATAAAATGCCTAGGCTGTTTCCTAGCACTGGGTATTTTCCAAGTTTAAAGAAATGAATGTGCCTACATAAATAAGAACATTTTTATAATTCTTACCTCAAATAAATCATTGAATCTTACTGAATCTAGCTGTGTATAAGAAAAAAACTTGTTGAAAACTATTATTATTAGTCCAGTCACCAGGTACATTTTACCTGGAAAAAGGTCCGAAGTTAATGATTTTTTAATATGTTGTATTTAGATATTCTAATCCAATTTTTCCAATTCAAGAACCCTGTGTAAACTTCAGGACAGCCAAAAGACCTCAAAATATTTTGACTTTTTCAGTTTTTTGCTTATAATTCCTTAACGGGAATCACTAACGGGTATCCATTGAATACTACTATGTCACTACACCCAAAGTGTTTCTGTATTTAGACAACATAGGTCTTGCTCACTGACTCGAACGTGGGTGATGCAGTCTTACCCAATACAAACTTATGCAGCAAGTGCCCACCGTCAATTACTGCACATTTTCTGCTGTCAAGGTCTTCTTCCTGTACAGAAGTGAATGCTGTACGACACTTTTTGCCCTTGCGCACACCTTCCTTACTGAATAGGGACATGGGGATGGTGCAACCTCTAATCTGAATAAGTCTTTGAGGTCATCCTCAGACTGTCTGGTAATGCAAACTTGTTGAACGAGAGTTAGAGGGTTGACTGTAATTTTTTTGTTTTTACACAAGAGCACTGGAAAGTGAGGCTAGAATTAACACCTTATTCCTCAGTTTCAACTTCACTTCTTCAAAATTTTCTCCCACTATTTGCTTTATGCAGCTAATTTTAATTCCTCTCGCCAATTGTTAGAGTTTGTAATGTAAAAAAATAACCAAATACAAAATATATATGCAGTATAAACACTCACAATTAAAAAAGGAAAAAAAATCTAAAAGTGGAATAAACTCTAAAAGTGTAAAATTTGTCAAAAAAAAAAAAAATAACCAAATGTATTAAATAAATTTATTTGTACAATATTGAATGCTAGGACAATTTTTCATAAAAAAATGGCACAAAAATCACTAGAATATGTTAAACCATTCAAAAGTTACCCCAATTTTAATAAATGCTTGCATAAACCTCAACATATTCCCTGGTATTCCAGGGCTATCCTATATCAAAGACCACTAAAGAATACCGTTGCGTGCGGCCAATAGGATGGGCGTGCAGCGTTGCCATATCTACTAGCCTCGAACACTCCTGGTATTTACCGCTCGAGGCTTGAGCGCACAGTTTAAAGAATTATAAATGCGTTGAGTCAGCCGCAATCAGTTACAAGTGTGGGAAGAACGTGGCAACGTCGCACTAAGGCGATTGGAGCGTTCAAGGTCTCTGTGTACACAAGCTCGTCCCTCAACGGTATTCTTTCATGGTCTTTGATATAGTATTTAATTGCCTGTCTAAATTATTAGTGCATTAATTCTTTAAAATTATTAAATTAACTAGGGGCTCTGCCCCTGGACGCTCCGCGTCCCAACCCCGGCTCGGCCTTCGGCCTCAGATGGCTGCTTCGCTTCGCTCGCAGGTGGAAAATTCGATAAAGAATCTCGTTAATCTTTTGTTCGTTTGTACATAGGTGACCGAGCATAAATTAGCTGTTTTATTTGGCAGCTGACTCAAACTCATTAAACATTATCTCCATAAGATTAACATGGGAAATTTGAAGGATTGTATACCGGGGCTCCTTCTCGGGTGAATAGCGGCTGAACGGATGATAATATATAAGACTTGACATATCTGTGAATGATTATGTTCAGTTTTTGATCCAAATTAGCTGTTTTATGTATAATAGGTTTGTAACAACCAATGTTTGAATTGAATTAAAATATAGTTAGCATTTTTCGTTGATTTTTGTTTGTGTTTGTTTTTAGTTTGTCAATGTAACCTCAAAAAGGTATTACTACATTTGATACTGATTTGATCCAAATCAGTTGTTGATCAAAATCAGCTGTTTTAAGCTTTTCATACGAACAGCTGTTTTTGTGTCCTTGATAAAATCAAAAGAAATATTTCTTCTTCTTCCTTAAGATTGACCTTCCATAAGATTAACATTGAAACTTTGAGGGCCACTGGGGCGTAGCCCTAATGTTCTAGGACTTCGGTAAATGCTTGATGACATATCTACAGGTAATAAGACACATTTTAAAACAAAAATCATCAAAATCGGTCCATTAGGAGAGGCTGGGCGATTGGAAATAGGTTTTGACCAAATTCTTTTAATATATATAGATATAATTATTCATTTTCTCTATGTGTAACTTGATGAAATTGATTGGTAGGTATTAAAAATGTAATCTAAATTGGAAACATTTAGCTGTTTGTAATACACGTTCTGAGAGAAAACCACTGATTGTTATAATGACACTGAAAATCTTTCATCAGCTGTGCTATGTATTATATATGGTTAAATTTTGTTATAGATTAATATTACCCTGGAACAAAAATGTTCCAAAAGCTTCTCATGTGCACCAAGGAATTTCTCGTACTCCAAGTGATATAAAAACAAAATTTTATGAAATTAATTTGAGTTGTTTTTGAAGATGAGAATATGTATACAAACTTTGCTTGTTTAATAGTGTGTGATAAATATTGTTTGTTTTGTGTAGTGAATGTGTAGGAGGCCAATGGCAATGCTCGTCTTTGGATTGTGACGCTACGTGCGGAGCTATTGGAGATCCTCACTACATGACATTCGATGGTAGGAGATTTGACTTTATGGGGAAATGTTCGTACTACTTGTTGCAGATGGACAACTATTCTGTAGAAGCAGAGAATGTAGCCTGTGATGGAAAGCTATCTGAGGTTTGTTGATATCATATCATGTAATTAAATCTAACATAGTTGTAAATTGGGTGGAAGCAAGAAATACAGAATGGTGTAAGAAATACTAACCTACTTACATGGTGATATCAGTCACAGCTTTGTTGATTCATTGTTTTTCCACCTTCTGCGAAGAAATTTTACAGGAAATTGCCCTTGGCATTCTTAAATGGACAACTGAAGTGAAATTGAAAAACATTATTTTACTGGTGTATCTTCCTAAATATTGAATGAAAAAAAATGTTTGCATACTGTATAATAATAGTTATTTGTTTAAATTTTATTAAAACAAAAAAATTATAGAGCCACTATTTTGAAACGGAAAAGATTTTATTTATTCAAAATATTTTGAACTTTGTAAAATTTTGATAGCAGATTAGAGGCCATCTTCCAGGCTTGGGAAGAATGGTTTCAAGATCGAATAAATCTGAGAAATGGACAGGTCTGGTTTACGGATGGGTCCAAAACAGACAAGGGTACAGGAGCATGGACATATCTGCATCTGTAGAAGATACTCAGTGTCTCTGAGGGTCTATTCTACGGTCTTCCAAACAGAGGTCTATACAATACTTGCATTTACAAAATGAATACTTGACTCAGGAAGGTATTCAAGCCTATATGCTTGGATAGTCAAGCAGCTTTAATTGCCTTTAGGCCCTCAAAAAAAATGTCAAAATTGGTCTAAGAATGCAAGTTATTGCTGAATCGGCTGTCAAGCCATAAGGGCAGTAAGACTTGTTTGGGTCCCTGGACATAAAGGAGTAGAACGGAATGAAATAGGTGATAAACTCGAAAGAAGGGGAGCTGGAATTCTACTAGTGCCGATGATAGTAATATCAAGAGGATATGGGAAAGAAAGCGTAAGAAAAGATTTTTAATCAGAACACTTGCACAGATAGAAAGAGATGGTGAGGAGTCATACACACGCAACGACTTCATTGATGGACAGCTAAACAGAACACTGCTGGGTCTTGGCAGGCCGGAAGTGAGGTTGTTGATTGGTCTACTGACTGGACACAACTCTCTGAAGAGATACCTTCACATACCTTCAGATACTGAGGCAGAAATATCTAGGACAAGGCAACTCTGTCACCAGTTACATACTAGAGGAAGAGCCTCAAAACCATAATCTTCATTTTGCAAAGTTTTTTCCAATAGTGGGAAAACGGGAGACTTTTTACCACAAATTAATTGGGAAAGTTGTAGCTTAAGAAAATTTATTTTTTTAATACCCCGAATCATTTAGATTCCTTGTTATGAAAAAATGCCAAAAATTAAGTCATGCTGGTAACTTGAAATTTGGCACTTAGGATCTTTTTAGCATTAGAATGAAGTAAAAAATGCCTCGCCCCTCCCCACCTTTGGTTAGGGTGTGTAAAGGAAAAACAGTGTTTTCTGGCATTTTAACCCCCAAGGTTACGAAAGAGGTGCTCAAAGTCTCAAAATAAAAGTCATGCCAATAACTACAATTTCTGAAAATTTCATAAAAATTGGTTGTATTATTTTTTCCAATTTTTCTGTTTTATAATCAGAAATTTCAAGTTCCAGCATGACTTTTAATTTTTGTTTTTCCTTATTTTTTTCGTAACACGGAATCTAAAGTACTTACACATGAGGGGTCTTAAAAAAAAGGTATTCTCATTTAATATATGTTAAAAATTCCACAGTTTTCCTGCTGTAGCAAAAAAAGAAACGTTTTGTACAACCCCCTTCAAACTCGCTTCCGGGGTGTGGAACTTTTTTCTACAATGTTTATGATCATAAGAACCTGTGGGCAATACATCTCATCTGGCTGTATTAATTCTAACAAACGCCTTATTTTGTATCATATTACTCCTTACTGATTGTACTATAAGTTATGTTCTGTTCCATGAATTTTGGGCAACAGAAAATAATTCAATGTTTACATTGTTATACACATGTTGTAGGTGATGGGTTTCTCAGTGTCTTCATTGTGGTCAACACCTTCGTGCACCAAAGCAGTGACTGTACATCTTGGCAAAGACAAAATATTGAAACTGAAGCAAAACAAAGAAATCACAGTGAATAATGAGGTTGTTGAGAAACTGCCTTTGTCTTTGGGTGACGCTTACGTACGAGCAGCATCATCAATATTTATACAAGGTAAGCTTACCTTGCCAAACAGACGTAACCTTTTAATAGTCCAGGACCTATCTTCACTCCCGCTAGAAAATGGTATCTCTTTCAATTTTTTCCCGCTATTTTACGCAGAAAGAGTTCCTTATAACATATCCGCATGTTGCTCGGCACAACGGTGGTAAAAATTTGTTTCTTATTCTATTTTTTCCGCAATATTAAGCAAAAAGAGACCCTTATAACATATCTGCATGTTGCAAGACGGCAACAACGGTGGTAAAAAATTGTTTAAACATTTTTTTAAAAGAAATTGTAAAGTTGTATTTTTTGCGAAGGAACAATTTTTTATATGGTTTTTGAACGTTGAAAATGGTAATTTTTGCGTTTTTCAGACCTTAAATAATTTATATTTTGAAAAAGATAAACTTTAGAAAATAATTGCAAGAAACTTTTTTTGTTCAAAATGGCCCAAAAAACCTAAAATATTAAAACTTTTATAATTTGTTTAAAAAAATGTTTAAACATTTTTACAACTGTCGCTGCCTGGCAACATTCAGATATGTTATAAGGGACTCTTTTTGTGCAAGATTGTACGTACAAATCTAACGAGAAACAATTTCCTATTGGGAGTGAAGACAGGTCTGGACTATAACTAGCACATACAATATTTAAGCAGAAATAAAAATATTTATTGAGTTAGTAATCTTTTTTATGGGTTTTCTGATCATGAATTCAATTAGATCTATTAAAAGTTAGGGCTGAAAAACATTTAGAAGAGTATCTCTTTCTAATAAGGCTGAGCTGATAATCAGTAAGATCGGTTCTTACCGATATCTATTACCACTAAAACCTGATACATGAATCGTGTCTGTGTCAGTGATATTTTTTAAATTAGCAATTCTGTAAACACCCATAATTTAAAAAAAAATTATCTGATCATCATCAAATTTGAAAAATGAATACCTTGAATTAATGATCATGCGAATCCCATCTCACCAAATTCTTTGGACACTTATAATGTTATCCTTAGGAATGATCAAAAAAGTTATTGATTACAACTTTTATATTGAGACTAACTATAAATGACTGTAACGTAGAATCTGTATTAAAAAAAAACAACATAATTTTAACTGCTGGCACCATAACTGAAATATTATTTTGGATCATACTAATCAAAAACGTGTTTGAATTTTACTAACGAATACAAAATTTGCAAAGTTTGCATTCTCTCATAATTTTTATTTAACGGATCTAAGAAAACCAGAAATAAAGAAAGACGACTTCTTTGTTAGTAAAATGAATGTATATATACTATTGTAATCAAAATATTGGCCTTGATTATTATAAAGGATATGCTTATGATTAGATTTGTTTTGATGGGTTCCTGCACTGGAGAAAACTCCTTGCCCCTCCTTGAAAACCTCGAAAACTCCTTATGTTTATTGTGTCCCCTATGATGTCACTCTTAGCTGGTTAGAAGCCTGTACCCTTGTGAGGCCCAGGATTTTCTCTCCCAATTTCGTGCCTTCTTCATCCCCTCGTTACTGGATTTCAAAGCGTTTCTGCGACTGTACTCCAGCAACTCACAATCAAAGATGACTTGTCTTGCAAACTCTTGGGCCTGTTCACTAGGTCGACAGTTTTGATTACTGTACAAGACTCCCACTTTTGCTAGATGTTTTGAATAGAACATGCCTAGTTTAGAGTGTAACAACTCTTCGGAGCTGTTGAGGGTGTAGCTTGATCAGGGATTCAGCTTAATGCTTGGTCTCTTGATAAGTTGTTTACTTTGCGCTTGCCTGGGTATTTTGCGCCATCAGATGACGTTCTGATCCCTCGAAGGGTGTAGATACTATTTTCTTGGCAAGGGTGCCTGTAAGGAGGCGGTGTTTTGATTTAGTGGAATAAAACACAATTATTCAAATAACCCTTTTATTCAAACCTAACTAATTGGTTCTACAATTAAGTCTAGCTGCTGTGAGTGTACTACCAGCTCGAAATTCCTACCCAGACTGCCTGTCACCACCAAAAGCGACGTGGCTTCTCCTAGCAATTCAGCACATTCCAATGAAGCCTACACTCATTAGCTCAGAGATCAAACTAGATCATAGCCAATAAAGTTAACTTACTGTAGTATTATTTATAACTATAGACCTGCCGCGACACATGTCATTTCATTGCCTTGTATACCACCATAGTCTTGGCACACCTCTCAATTTAACCTCGTTTTTTGTGAAGCGTTTGGATAGTGATGAGAAACATTCCTTCACCAGTTTGAAAGAGATTTGTATAAGAATAAGTATTCTACTCTTAAAGCCTTTAAGGATTTGCTTATTGTGACTGTTATCAGCTGGTATTACTTTTATTGGTTATAACAAATTGTGGATTGCAAGTTCTGTTGGATTTGTGTTCTAGTTAACCAGATGCTATTGCATAAAGTTAGTTGACTATGTATTAGCAGTGTTTATTAGTAACCCTTTCAGTAGGCTGGACGCACATCTGTGTAAAACAAATAAAGGATTATTTTACAAAGGATTATTTCATTGACTTATCTGATTTCAGCTAGCATTATCAATAACATAACAGCCTTAGGAAACCAATCCTTGAAGCTGTAAGAATGGGCCAGCAGATGCTTGAAGTTTTGTTCAATGTATTTTTAAATAACCTTATTTTTAATCCAGATGCTATAAAAACATTTATTTATTAATTGCACATAAACATATCCTTAATTTTCATTTGTTTTATCACTTTCAAAGTAGTCCCTCAGTCAAGCAAATGCGTAAAAAGATTTAAAAATAAAATAGGTTAAGTTATGAAAAGTTTATGTTTTGTCTATGTAGTGGAACTACCCGATGGAGTGGAAGTGTGGTGGGACGGACAGACAAGAGTGTATATACATGCTCCTGCATCTCTCAAGGGAAAAACTAAGGTAAATTATAAAACTTACAGTAATTTTTAATTCATTTTTCATTGTATCCAGGTCGCTAATTGTATATAATAAAGTACAGTACCTGTTATTATCCGTCGGTGTCATAGTTTTTACTTTTTTATGCATTTCGGGATGTCTATCCCATCATGAGAAAATCCCTCGTTGATTAGAGGTTGTCAAAACATTAAAGTTAAAAATAATGAACACATAAATACATAGTAGGTGCGCCAAAGTCCGTGTAATTGTGGTTATCATCTATTAAGTGTCATAGGTAATTGGACTTGTTACCCGAAACAGTCTTTTTCGGAAGTTGTTCTTTAAAACGTACTTTTAGCGCTCTTCCAATTTGAAGTAACTTTTTAATTTTCTTATTAGTGCGGAAGGCAATTGTTCTATTAATTTTTTTGAAGGCATAGGAGATTACCTTTGGAAGAATCTTGACACAAATTCTGTTGACACAAAGATTCACTTAGCTTTCTCTTTCGAAGGTCTTTAGGATTTGTTTTTGTGTTTTGAGAGTAGCTTGTCAATTGTAGAGCCTTTGTGTCCGTTTTTAATGACTATGTGTTTAATTATGTTGACTTAATCCTGGTAATCGCGTGGTTGTGAAGGTATAGTGATTAGTCTATGGATCGTGCTGTTGTAAGCTCCCATTTTTTACTTTCTCCACCCTATACGTAGTATGTGGAGAAAGTATTGTTTTCGTAAAAATGTTCGAATTTGAATTTTCAGTTGAATTATCTGTTTTGGTGCTCCCAGAACCCCAAAAAATGGTTTAGTGCAATTATCTGTGTTGGTGCTCCTTGAACCCAAAAATATTTTTAGTGGAATTTTTTGTTTTGGTGCTCCCTGAACCCAAAAAAGTGTTTTTAGAGTGGTGTCTGTCTGTCAGTCTGTCAGTATGTATACACGACCAGAGAGGACACTATTGGTCTGATTTTCATGAAATTTGGTATGTAGGTACTAAACCCTAATATCTCCAGGCGTTTTTTTCATTTTTTGGAATTTTTAATTTTTAAGGGTAATTTATCCTTAAAAACCCATAAAAAACGACAAAAATGCAAATTTCTCAAAAACGGCTCTAACGATTTTGATCAAATTTTCAGTATTTATAGTGCTTGAGATGCCAAACAAAATGACACCACCCGCTTTTATCAAAACTTCGGCGTTTTATAATTATGGGGAAATGTTTAAAAATAAACAAGTTTATGTTGTCAATCTAGCATCGCGGCGGCGGCCGCACGGGGTAGCACCATGGTAGCGATCACGGCCAGTAATTCAAAGGTCGCGCGATCGAATCCCGCCTAGGACAATAATTTTTTTATACGATTGACGTAGGTAGAATATTATTTTTTTGTTTTGTTCTAAAAAGTAATAAATAAAATGATTGAAAACAATATTATTTTGACTACAGTAAGTTGGGAGAAAGTTTGTGTCAGTTAACTGATACCGTTTATTGAGATGGTGGGAATCAGAGTTTATGGTGATATCGATTGTGGTTGGTTTCCTGTAAATATTGAATTTGAATGTATCTTGTTGCTATTTATTGTTAAATCTAGAAAATATCTGTTTTTATTTCAAGCGTGAATTGTGTATTTGTGTTTATTGAGTTTAAGTAGTATTTTAATTGTCTTGAAGTCCCTTTAAAAATTATAAAGGTCTCATCAACGTACCTTGTGTAATAAATATTTGTAGTAATTGTTATATTATATTCACATAAATAAGATAAATATTACCTTTTATTAACCTTTGAGCTGATTAAGATTACGAGGGTGCACTCTGATTTTATATAACCCTAACCTGTATTTGTTACTGTTCTATAGGGTTTATGCGGCACTTTCAACAACAACCAAAAGGATGACTTTTTAACTCCTGAAGGTGACATAGAGCAGGACACCATTTCCTTCGCCAACAAATGGAAAACCCGAGAAAAGTGTGAAAACAGCTACACAAAGAAAGATGTGAGCCATCCTTGTGAGGTCAACATACAGAATAAAATCATTGCTGAGAAATACTGTGCTAACATTACTGGCAGACTGTTTGCTGGTAAGTTTAACATGTTAGGTACTGGGCAGGAGTTTTATTTAATCAGACCTCGCTATTGGTTTACTAACGTTCACCAACCTGGTGGCAAACAGTACAATGTGAAAACCTTAAAACTTTAAATACAGTATGATTAAAACAAGATAATACATGGAGTAGGCTTACCATATTTTTGTCTATGTTATTAAGAACTTTTCTTTAAAAATGGGAGGACAAATAAAAAAAACTGAGGACATGTTAGGATAAATATGTAAAGTAGTTTCTTAATGAGTCCACACAAAATTTCATGAAAAACTAAAGAATCTAATCCAAATTTGTTAGCGTAGATGCCGCAACAGCCTTCTTGCGTACCTACATGATCTTCAATGTTTCCCTAGCCCCTGTGCGATATTGAAAAAACAGCACCACAAAGTTTACATGACACTCTCTCATTATCTCTTTCAACTTGTTTTATACATTTATACTCATTTTTAAGTTTTATTAAATGTACACTTCCTTTTGCCCATCTTAATCGTAATATTAACTAAAACTTAAATGAACTGCAGAATAGAAGTATAATATAGATTACGGTACGACAATAAACTAGACAAACAATAAATTTAACAGGTTACAAAAACAGCTGGTTGAATAACTGTACATCTCTGACTTAAAGTTGTGTTTTCAACTGAACTGCACTACTCTATTGAACAAGAAAAGTAAGTGCTGCTAACAGCCATTGAGAATAAAGCTAAATAGTGCTGCAACTCTGTATCTTTTATCAACACTTTTTTTGTTTAGTGAAACTGCTAAAAAATAATAAAATCTAATTTATTTTTGCAAATTAAAAACCACGGATTATTTTGTTTAATAACAGAGGACGTATATTATAGCCGCAAACATTTTCATGGATGAGGTTAAAAAAAGCAGACTGTGCGCAATAAATGAGGACGTCTGGCAAGCCTATGCATGAGAGTATCACTCATAGGATGGAAAAAACCAGCACCGCGCTAATCCTAATCAAAGGGTTTTACAGAAAATAGTTAATTCAAGTAATTATGTACAACTTTCTCACAGGAAGTTTTCATTTGGCTTCAGAATAAAAAATGTTCATGCTTTTAATATTTTGTGTCATTCGTTTTATTATATAAACACTTTGTACAATTTTCTTTACAATTTAAATTTTTTGTTAATTTTTTATGAAACAAAACCTTACATATTTATATTTCAAAACGTTTTCTCTAAAAGATGATAGGCCTTCACATTTTTATATAAATATTGTATGCTAGTAGGTAAAATTATAAGATAAGTAAGATACACTGATTTAAATAAAAACCCCGAACCACAAAACAAGGAACAAAAAACAATAACTAAACAACTAAATTGTAAGTTATGTTTAATACGTTACCCATTTAGTTGTTTTTTGTTCCTTGTTTTGTGGTTCGGGGTTTTTATTTAAATCAGTTTGATTTTGTCGCCACAGTGCTCTTTTATTTGTTTAAGTAAGATACAGTCTGTTTCAGAGTTTTAACTCTCCAAGTTCAATGTAACTAAAGCAGTAATTGTGAAGCAGTACCAGTTTTTGTGGAATTGGTTGTAACATTAAGTCAGGCTTGGGGATAAAGTAGAAGGTTAAACACGCCTCTTAAATCAGACATGTTCCTAGATTGAGGATACCGTATGTCATTTATTTATATCTTATATAATTGCTTTATAACATTTATAAGTACAACCACATCTTATACAATTATTACAGATTGCCATTTCTTTGTGGACCCAACTCCGTACTACGAAGACTGTTTGTACGACGTATGTTCGTGTCATGGCAAGATGGCAGATTGTCTATGTCCTATAATTGCAGCTTATGGGAAAGCATGTACCCACCAAGGAGCTGTGGTTGACTGGAGAGCTTCTGTCAAAGGCTGTGGTAAGAGAATATTGTTAGTGTTGTGGTGTTAAATTAGTGATAGTTTATCTGATTTGATAGTTAAACCTATTAAAACTACTTTAAGAAAGTTAATTTACATACAGGGTGATTCAGGAAGAATTGGAGCAACTTTCAGGACGTGTTCTTCTAGTGAAAATAAAGAAAAACGTTCATATAAAATAGTTATCCACCATTTTGTTTTTCTTTCAAAATATTTTATAAAGATACTAAAACTAAAAATGTTGTATCTTGGTAGTTGTTCATTATATCTAACCGATTTTTAGCCAATAACTTGGTTATCTTTTATGTTATACTGAAATAATGTTATTGAAAAAGGAAATTTTTGTTTCATCAAATGTTTTGTAAAGTTAGCGGTTTTCGAAATAATTTATAGTAAAATTTTTAAACTGCTTCCATTTTGAAAAATATGAAAAATGGTTTTTTGTACATGGGTAAAAGATGTCATACCAAATGTGTTTTCAAAATTTACGTTCAATATATTTCCTTCATCCAAAGATATTAACCCTTTTAAAGCACTAAGCTAAAATATGGGCTGCCGCTCATTTAGAGTTAAAAAATATATATTTATTTTCTCAATGTTCTTTTTAAATTTTGATTCTTAGGGTTAAGAAATACACACGAAAAATACTCAACTAATTTTAAAATTGTTTAAAATGTTTTTTTTTTAAATTAAAAAAATTCAAACTAAACTTAGCAGAATTAAAAATTATTCAAAAACTAAATACATAACAGCAATACTTATTGTTGTCTAAAAAATAAAATAATTACATACTAAACTAAGAAAAACAAGAACTTATACAAAATTAAAACTTCGAACTGAATATCAGTCAGCTATCAGTACAAACAAACAAGTAGCAGCTGGTGAAACAGATGCGTCTATAGGCGTAAGCCGCTCTGAGAACACTTGTGATAGTACACTCATTTGCTCTGGCGACAGAACATAGACCGATAAGGCGTAACAGACATTGCTTATACTTTTGATTTAGTCTAAACATACTCAAAGAACACCTTCCTGCACTCTAATGGAAGTTTTGTGAACTATGGAATCATTTAAGCATGTATTTGTGTATTTGCGTTTAAAGGCGCTAACCGCTCTTAGAGATTGGGTCGTGCTGCGTCTAAAGGCGCTAGTCGCCCTTTAAGGGTTAAGTATTTTTTAAACAAACAAAATGTTAGATAACTGGAAAACGAAGCATTTCCAAACCTATGTTTATATGAACTTTTTTCTTTATTTTCACTAGTAGAACACGTCCTGTAAATTTCTCCGTTTCTTCCTGAATCACCCTGTATAAAGAAGTCAATACCAGTCACTCATCCTGCAGAGTACCTCGAGAAGTGCAACTAGCTAGAGCACTGACATTTTGCATAGAGTTTCGTACAGTAGGTGTTCCCTAAGAAAAGATTTAAAAATTGACCGACCAGCAGTGGGTTGGATATATTTCTCCGATAAAAAAAAGTATAATAAATCCAAGGTACCAGTAAAATTATCTTCGGGGAACTAATATTATTGTTTTTTTTTTAAGGTATTCTAACCAGAACACAAGTTAAAAGTCGAAAGGAAATCTTCAGATAAGAAATGATCATCTGAAGAAATAATAGTGTTATTATTATTTGGTTGCAAAAGTTTTTTAAAGTATAGTGTCTGTTCTAGGTAGTGTAAGTGTTAAAAATGTTGCCTTATTTTGAGAGACATGTTTTAATCTAAACTTTTAAACTTTTTTCCTTAAAATATCTTAGATGTGTTATAATATCAAATACGCAAGGTTCAATTTTGAAATAATAATAATTATCTCTCAACAGGTATCCAATGTCCGAGTGGGATGCAATACAGCGTGTGTGGTAATTCATGTACCCGCAGCTGTGAGGACTTGAGTCGAGACAAGGGGTGTTCCAAAACTACAGAGTGTGTTGAAGGATGTTATTGTCCTGCAGGCCGTGCTCTAGACAATAAAGGGGAATGTGTGCCTGTAGCTACGTGTAGTTGTGTGCGTAATGGTATGGAATATCCAGCAGGACATAAGGAAATCAGACCTGGAACTAAAGGTCTCAAGTATTGGTGAGTTAAATTTTCTGTATTTGTAAAGTATATATTTGTCAATATTCTTTCTAGTAGGATTATAAGGAACAATCGTGTATGTCCATGTCATTGGAAGGAATGTAGATTTATAGATATAAAGCGATGCAACATTTGTTAATATAATGTTACAACTTACCGTTGTCAGTAGACACTTATCTTATTGTAAAACGATGGCCGTTACGGCTATTCAGCCATTAATAGAAGATATTGGAGAACATTCTCCGTTGTCGGAACACTTAATAAAAACGTTCATAAACATTTAAATAAATTATTTACATAAACACATTTAATAAAACCATGTCTGGTGGGCCCACTGTCTCTAGAGAATCCAATCCCGAATCCCGGGATCCCGGGCCGATTTACCAAGATGACAATCCCGGTATTGTAAAATGATTTCGGGATTAGAAAATGTATACGTTTTAAGGTATTTTGACTAGTACAAGTACTGTTTAATCAAGAAAATAATAGATTTTTTAAATAAAAATAACATAATTTATTTATTTATAAGTAGTGAAATAAATAAACAATCAAACAAATGACTTGAATAAACAATAATATTAATCGGGTAGTTGGATACACTTAGTAGCGTAGTAAGAGTAAGATAGACAGACGTCTGTGATTATTGTTTACGCGATGGTGATGTCACCAGTCCTTATCTTTACTTGCACCTGCTTCATGCTTCTATGCGACCTTCGATTGTGATTATAACTTTTACCCTATCCTCCTTATCCCCCTCTCACACTTCTCCTTTAGTTTTTGTTAATAGTTTGATTCAGTATCAAGTAAACCCTCGCTCTTAAAACGTCGCATGTGCGCATGTGTTTAGTTTTGGCTCTGTACAATCCTCATTCTGCTTTTACTTTTTATCGTTGTATTTGTGGTGCAACTACCTACCTACCGACCCGACCACATTGACGTAAAATGTTTTTGTTACTTTTAGTGTGATTAATTTTTATAAATATTTTTTTAAACAAAAGAAATGCTAATAAAAATGGCTTATTTTGTTATAATGATAATTATATAAATAATACTACATCACTACTTCATAATTACATGCTTTTAGGCCTTTTATCAAGCTAAATGGAATTTGAGGATCCCGGGATTGGTCCCGGGATCCCGGGATTTGTTTTTGTGATCCCAAAATCCTGGGATCGAAAATATCGTCCGGGATTGGATTCCTTAACTGTCTCTCACTGAACTATTGCGTATCTATGCGAAGTATGGAAACTGGTTTGTCATTAGGAAAGGTAGTTAGGAGAAGGTTTATTATATTTCTGTTATTATGGTGTCATATAATGCGTTTGATTCAAAAAGTAATTTCTCATTAAGTATATCCGGATTAGTTTTGAACATTTTATATAATTTCCTATTGTTCCAGTGGATTCATAAATTTTCCTTTTTTTGCAATAGTGCAGTATTTTTAAGGTGTCATCAATTGCTGTGTAGTTGTGGTTATTTAAAATAAGGTGTTCCTTGAATGTCTATTCAATTTTTTGATGACGTAGCATTTGTATTTTTGTCAGAATGTATTGTTAATAAAATATGTTAGTAAAAATTTTAAAAACTTAATTTTTAAATGACTCGGAAATGAACTTTGAAGGAGAGGAAAGAAGTTATTTGATGTTTTCTTTGGAAGGTATTATTCCTGATCCAGACAATGAAGGAGGTAAATTTACATAACATTTTATTTCAGATCACATATTAGATCAGGAGTCAAATTTAGTTAATAGGCCTACTGAAAGTAACCTCAACTTCGATTTTATTCCTAGACCTAATGTTGATGATAGGATTGTTGAACCTATTGATTCTAACAATATTTGCTATAACTTGGATATTTGCATAAGCTAAAGATATGGTACTGCTTTTTTTATTTTGTGTAAAAACATTCTACCCTTAAAAATAATAATAAACTAGTCAAGTGAGATACCACTAAAAATAATTTATAATTTATTACTCTCAATTTTACAAATTTTTAAAGATAAAAATCTTTAAAAAACCAAAAACCAAAATAAAATGGCAGTGTATAAAATAAAATATTCTATATTCATTCAAACAATACTAATTTAGTAAAAAAGATGTGAAAACATCACTGATTTATCTTTAACCAAACCGTTTTCATAAGGCTCAAACGAAACGCATGTAATTTCATCAAAATTAATTGCTGCTGCTAGTACTGCAGAGGCCTGAATAACTACTACCTCAATGGATTAAGGATGTTCACGTGAAATCTGCCAAACAGATTTTTTGTAAATTCCTATGATCTTGGTAACACAACTTCAAATCACTAATTTGTTCAACGTTTTTCTTCGTTGTTCATGTGAAAGGTTGTCCAGGACGTATGCCACCTTCAATCTCATTTCTTCCCGCTTTGATTTGTTTAATCATCTACACAAAAACATAATTGTGTGATAAACATTCATCATCTTATACTTGTTTTAACAAGGAATGACTTTCTGCAGCAGATTTTCACGTTAATGTGTTGCTCAATTAAAACCTTAAGCATTATCTCTGTCGGGCAGAGGATGCTTGGTTCGATATTAACAAAGGCCACGGCATAACTGAGGGATCGGCATTCGACTCGGCGGTAGGAATGGAGGAGGGTACGGAAGGCGACTGGGTTGTTAGCATTTGACATTGAGGCACGGGCTGCTTGTCTATAGGAAAATCAGTCTGGTTATTGTTAGCCATAAATCGTATATCCTGTAAAAGATAATAATGTTTTGTAAAATTTGTATTATTCAGTTTGTGCCAAAACGGAGCTTGGAGCTGTGCTTCTGCTACACCAGAACAGATCAAGGAATACCCTAACGAGTCTATGGATCTTAAGACAGCATGTAGCGCTACTCGTCATCAGGAGTTTACTCATTGTGAACCTCCAGAGCCTGTCACCTGTAAGGTATGTAGCTCTCTGACCATTCTTCCCTCTTGTCTTGAAAGTATCGGGAAACTAGTGACAAAAAACACAAGAGTGGGTTGCAGTAAACCTTCCCTGGACTTGAAGGCATTGACCAGTCAAACTCCTTTTTTGATTGATTTATTTAATTATTCACCTTGAGATACTAATTACCATTAGTAGTATTTATTAGTATTTAGGATGAAATGAAATTAATAGCAATTATAGAATTTAACAAGCACTATTAAAGATAAAATCTGCAACCATTACAATATTTAAAATTGTAAATTCATCTTTGGTTCATGACCACATCAGAAATATTCAAATGAAGAATTACTGTAAATCCCTTTTTAAGATTGGAAGTAGAAAAAACTTTGAATATTAATTAAAACATTAAATGACTACAAAAAAGCTATGTAACATTTTTGGATTGAGATATAATTACTATATTTTGTGAATTTTTGAAAGAAAAAAATGCTTGCAAAATGCACCAAAATGGCTTGGCATTGCAGAATTTTTGCGAACAGTTTTAGGGTTAATAATTGCAAATAAGTTTGTGCAAGAAGTTATGGGTGAAAAATGAATGCTAGTCGAACTTGACAGCTGATATCAAAAATTTGATGAACCATATTACCAAACTACAAACATGTACAAAACAAAAAATAAATATTAGTTAAATTATTTAAAAAATCAAAACAAATTTAAATGAAATTAGAAATTTTAATTAATTTAGAGATAAAAAAAATACAAGTTAAAAATACAAAACAATTTTGAATCAAAAGGGTTTTAAATGTTAAATGTTTTGTCTGTGCTAGCACAATTCAATTTACAGTTTATGACTTTATCAGATGTAATTGATGACAATTGCCCTCTCATGATGCGACTGACACGTAATTCAATCGGATAATGCTATTTATTTCGTTGTCTTTACAAAAGATTCACAGTTTATTATATTATATCCAATAATGTTCACGTAGAAACAATCTCGTTACTCGACCGTATATTTATTAGTATTTATTAAAAATCAAAAGTATATTGACATGGAAATAACATCAGCACTTGACCGTACTTGTAGAATTTGTTTGAAATTGAAAAATGTTCTCGTAGAAATAATATGATGTGTTGATTAAATTTGTAAAACTTTTTTAAATTGCTCGTAATCTTTTTCAAATTCACAACGTCTACAAAACAATAGAGTTCAGAAATACGTCCAGCCAAATCAGAGTTTCGTAATGAACTGTCTCAACTGTCAAATGATCGGATAATTGATTTACATCACTGTCTGGAGAAACGTTCTGGCCTTTTGTTCTCACTCCTCAATATATTAACATAGCCGTGTACTTATCAACACTTCAATGTCATATTAATTAATTTTTGTCTCTAAATGCAAATTAAAATTAAAATGTATCTATGAATCATTTTTCTACTTGACTGTGTTTGTCTGTAGTTTAGAAAATTCAGTAAGTTTCAATTCTATGGCATTAGAAACCATGCAATAACTCAAATTAGTTGAATCCTATTTAAGTAATAGAAAGCAGAAGGTACAGCAGATCGGTCAGCGATTATGTCTCTAGATATAGTAATGTTATTGCAGGTGCATGTCAGGGGCCGTTTTTAAATAATCGCATATATTATTTCTCAAGGCCATTTTTTTGTCGGTACGCCATAACTTCCTTAATACATCATTAAGTTACATGAATGAGGCATCATTTTAAAGCTTTCCTTAACCGCTACACCGGAAAAATAGACAAACAGCTTAAAATTTATGTTTTAATAACAAAAATTGATTAAAAAAACTTATATATTATACTTTGTATGTTCCTAATGAAAGGCGCCATCTATTAACCATCTGTTTGACTAGCATGACAGCTGTTAGTTAGATTGTTTACACTGTAAGATTGTATAGGGAAACTGTTATTTATAAACCAATGTAAATAAATAAACTTAATTAACAGAATTAAATCAACGTGTTAAATCAGGTAAATGTAGGCCTACTCCGAACTTGCGAAATATTCGCACGGGTCAGCTAGTATTTGTAAATGGTTGACAGTGGAACATTCCATGCCTCTCAGTTCTACATGCAGGTGATACCACTTTGTTCAGCTCACGCAAAGATATTTTGACTATAAAAACTCAACTCTATAGTTCCTTGCAACTAGCTTAAACTTGTTTCTCTGTGAATAACCTTGTGATAAATGATGATAAAACAGAGCATGTATATTTTACTCTCAATATTGCTCTTTCGAAACATAATGAAATTTAATGGTGAAGCTACTGGGTAGGCTTAGGTAGTACGCTTACATGTCAACCGGATAAATTAAATCTGTGAACAAATCTATCTTGTGTAATTTATTATTTATTTGTTAAATCTGTGTTTTATCTGTGCCAAGGCCTTTAGGATTGGAACGTTAAAATTAAAACCATACAATTAATTGATAAACTTGTAAAAACGGTATACTGTAGTATCAAAAATCTTAGTGGAACTGTGTAATTAAGATTACATTTTTTTAGTAAGAAATGTGTTGAAGTAATACGATTTTCTTCTTTTATTCGTAATTCCAATTTGTTTTATAATCAGCGGAAATTGATTATCAATATTTATGACTATTAGTAAATTTATGTTACTGTTCCTGCATTGAGGCAAAAAGCACCAAAACACAAACATGCACTTGATGAGGCACAGGTTGAGAACCCCTACTCTAAAGATCAATATCGATACTACAAATTAATCGAGAAAAGTGGAACAGAAAAATCTACCAACAGTGATATCTGGAGGTGTTGCACACTTTTAGTTGAAAATGAAATCAGCTGATACTTTTTCTTACGCTTTCAGAATATGCACGATCGGCCTCAGTTCTCTCCTACAATCTGCAGATCAGGATGCGTGTGCAAACGAGGCTATGTATTAGACTCTCTCACCAAGGAGTGCGTACGACCCGATCAGTGCCCGTGTCATCATGGAGGAAAGAGTTACACTGATGGACACAAGATTCAGGAGGATTGCAATACATGGTCAGTAAAGTTGTTCATGTTTTATCTAATATTTAGTTGATTCACCAATGTTTGTTGAAGCAAAGCTTCTATAGCAAAACTAAGATACAAATTTTTGAATTCATCTTTTTGTTATCTTTGATTTTTAACACTTTTCTCAATGAGCTTAAAACTCTATATCTGGAAAAACGTTGACCGAGCGGTTCTTTACTCACTTCCTTCAAATGGTAAACGACAGGTTCAGTATAATATTGAATAGGTCGTATTGCATATCAGTTTACTCGTGATATTCTAACAAATCATTTGGTATATAGTTCATCACTCTATGACTTATAACAGTCATGCAAAAAATATAAACATTTTCTAATCATTGACATACCATCGTAGTGTAGTTGATTTTCCAGCTACAATGTTTATTTTGTGTGTTGGTTTCATTTTGGCTTGGTGATATATGTCTTATTTATTATAATTATTGTGAATTAGTAAATTGTAGGAAATTTTGTCCTCTATAATATATTATGAAGTTTACAAAAAACAGTTTCGTATTTACAATTTTTTTAACATTTTTTAATAACATGTATAAGTTATTTTTTGAAAATTGTTCACTTTTACAATTTTTGCATCTGGGGGTCAGCAAATCTTCATGAGATGGTAAAGTTGCAACAAGACTCCCCCAAATTGAATTTTTTTTGGGTCATATCTCGGCGGAATGTACATTGGGCCAGAAGCAAATGTAACTGGTGTTTCTTAACTTGATGCGCTACAACTATGGCTATTTCCTCGATTGGAAGAAGATACCACAGAACTTTATTTGGCAGCAAGATGGTGCGCCACCTTACTGGTATAACTCATGTAAGATTTCATAACATTATTCACATTAATTTATCATATTTTTATGTTAAACATACATGTCTCTCAAGCACAACCATAATTGAGTATTTAATAAAAAGCCTCTTATTTGACTGTAAATATTACTTTATATGGTAGTCAGAAAATAACAGTTGCAATAATTCATAATATAATTAATAAAATACATATACTAAAAATTTCAACACTTCTTTGGCAAATAAATAAATGGTATCAAGTGTGTAGTGGAGAATTGTGTTGTGTATCAAAAATAATAATTATTATAATAAAATAAAAAAAATAAATAAAAACAGCTGAAAAGTTTTGTTAAAGTGATGTGAACTCCAAAACTAGCAACAATGTTTTTCAAGATGGAGGGAACTGTAATGGTTTTAAAAAATATATTTAAATGTATGGATTGTAAGGTTAGACTTTGGGAATATTGGTGTCTACCAATATATCCGTTACAGGATGAACAGTTAAATTAAAAGCGTTCCTGCCCTATCGCCATAAATTATAAAATATCAAGAGCCATCGAAAGTGTCACTATATTAAGGAATTTTGAAATAATGTTGAGGTTTCAACGCTGAAGGAAGAAATCATGGATCAAAACATTTTTGGACTTTGGTGAGATCTTTCTATGTACCATCAAGATTTGAACTATTTTCTGAACTATGCCATTTATTTATCATAATTAATTATTGAAAGAAACATTTGAATATTTAATTGGACTAACTGATTTTAAATTTTGAACTTATAAGATCCAACTAATAATTCTTTGCCTGTTTCTAATGAAACTTAATTAATGATTAAATTAATATTCAAATATGACTTCAAGTTTGTCTGAGTCCCAAGAATTTCACACCTCGTAGATATTAGAGTTGCCTGAGGCAAATCAACCAAAACATTTGTATTATTTTAAAAACCAAATTATTGTCTGTATTGACATTTTGAACATTTGGATCTATATTCACCATTAAATACTGATTTGTTTACTAACCTATATGAAGTTAAGTTCTTTCATAGTGTCCTTACTATATATTTAGGTTATATAGAAATAAGGCCTAGGCCTATTTACAGTTTTGGGTAATCCAATCACATATTATTGAAATATCTATTTATCTAATAAATTAAACTAAATTAAGAAGATAATTTAACACTCAGTACGCGATTGGTTAAACAATATTTTTGCCGACCACTGGATTGGCCGCAAAGGGCAGGATGACAGAGCTTGTTTCGCATGGCCTCCACATAACACGATGTGACACTATGCAATTTTCACCTTTGAGAATTCATAAAATAAAGAATCATGTGTATGTGCCTCCGCTACCAGGTGTACCCGACTTAAGAAATAGGATTGAAACAGTTGTTGCAGCAATTAATCCAGACACACTGAACAAGGTTTGGGACGCACTTGGCTATCGACTCGATGTGTGACGGATGGTGCTCACATTGAACACTTGGAGAAAAAACTGTTTGAATTGCTCTTTCATTTCATGTATTATTTTATAACTGTAACTTAAATGTAATAAACAGTACAAAGCCGTAAAACCCCGATATTCATTTTGAAATTGCTCGTATATTGTTATTTTTGTAAATATAAACAGCTGATTTAAAATTAATTTCTTGCGATTTAAACAACCCTTCAATGATTATCTCATTCATTTTACACAATAGTAAATTAACATCTGTTTGAGACACATCTATATCCATGAATATGTGTGTTAAGTGTAAAATTATAAATATTCACTTTATCAATCAAGATGTTGCCACTCATATACAAAGATAGCAAAAACAGTTTTTTCCTTAAATATCTCTTTAAGATTTTCTTTGTTTTTAGGATATATATTATGCTGCTATTATATATTATTTTGTGTAATAAACTGCTACTATAATTTCCACAAAATATTATAGATGAAGAATGAATGAATTTTATTTAGTAATTAATGAAATATTGTTAAGTAAAGAGTTCTTAAAACATCCATGTATACCTAATTGTGCTTTTAAATTTCTCATTAAGATAGTTAAAAAGTTACAAATTTTGATATTATATTTGTAGTAGTCACCCTGATAACGTATCAAATATAAACAACACTGTGTATTTGAGGTATTAAAGTGTTATTCAATTGGCTGCATAACTGTCAAATTCAATTCTGTCAGAATTTCATGCTAAATGTCTACAGTCTGCTTCCCAATGTATTAAAGGCGAGTGTTATTTTCCTGCAGTTCCTGCTTGTCTGGGAAATGGAACTGTACTGAACACGTCTGCCCTGGTTTGTGCAGCGCATGGGGCGACTCACACTTTAGAACTTTTGATGATAAAATCTATGACTTCCAAGGAGCGTGTGACTACATGCTGGCCAAAGGCTCATTGAGTGACACGGATGCATTCAACATTGCCTTACAGGTTGGTGTGATGATTAACTTTAAAAGTAACAGACAACATTCAGCCGTGTTGTGTGAAGTGGCACACTGCTCAATTGAATATTTATTCAATATTTTACCTACTAAAAATCATCCAATCTCAATAAAACAGGTACCATTGGCAAGAAAGTATTTTAAACTTAAATTTTTGTATTTACAAACATATCCTAAAACGTATATTTACATATGTAATCATCGTTGTAAAACTGTAGACGTCTAAATCAGCTGACGCTGAGCAAGAACGCACAAGAAAGTTAGTCAAGTTCGTCACTTATGAAGGCACATAACTTTTGACCGACTTGTTTTGATAAGAAGATAATGATGGCATTGGATTCCTTTAGATGTCAGCTTTCTACCACTGCCTTCAAATAATTCATCACGCTTTTAGTTTCTTAGGAGTGATTTTCCTACACCCTTACAATTGGACAGTTTCAACCAATGAGAAAGCACATTTTGCAATCAATATATCTATTATAAATCGATATACATCTATATTAAGATAGTTGTAATAAAGTTTACAGTTCAATTCTATGATTTATTCTATACAATTTGTTATAATAAATTTCAATTTTAGGGTAAAGCATAAATGTGTAGATAATTTTCAGAATATACTAATTTTATTAGCAGCCTTGTAGTAAGAATATAAAAGCTGTTTTTTCTAAAAAAAATTTGGAATTGATACATATTTTTATATTATACTTCTCTTTATTTAGAAATAAATTTAAAACTTTTGCATGGTTTGACAAACATTTTTACTATATTTTAGATGGGCATAAAGTGGGATTTTTTGTTTCCGATACTGAACATTTTGTGCTTTCTGAACTATTAACTTTCAAAATTTTACATCAAAAAATTTTTTTAGTTGCTTATATGAATTTTTTGGTCCTTTTTCTACTACATTTGAATTGGAATATAATTACTATATTTGGAGAATTAAAAAAAAATGCTTGCAAAACGCACCAAAATGGGCTGCCATTCTGATGAAATTTCATTGCCACTTCTAGGGTTAAGACAACCATTGATTGTTTAGATAGACTTTTGTCTTTACTTTAAGGTATTGACACTTGTTAGTGATGTATTTTCTTCATTAAGTGCTAAATGTTGTTACCAAGATTAACGAATAACCTAACTCAAAGGGCCTGTGTTATAATACAATTATAGTGCGGTGAGAATGGTCTATCACTCAACCCACGTAAGACAGACCGTGTAAGTTCTTCTTTTCTTCTTCTTAGGCGGGCTGTCTAATCCTTTTGCACATCAGCCTCAAGAGCTTATTGCGCTCCCACTTAAAGGATGATAAACCCTCAGTTTCACCTGTCGAGATCCAAATCCTCCTAAGGATCCTTTTGTCGAGGTTGTCCTAGGGATGTTTTGTCCTTTGTTTGGTTGTACAAAGGTTTCATAACTCACCTGTTCAAGTCTCTCACACTCGTAGATCAGGAGTTTCCTCATGTAGGCCACATTTTCTATATTTAAAGGTCTCCGGCGAAAATTTCCATTCTTTGCATATGTCTCCTGAGGTGGCCATGTCCGGAGATTAGTTCTACCACATTCTTTATATTGCATCTGTTCAATGCAAGGATGACCTTTGTCTAGCTGGACCAAGAAGTGAGAGTTAAATCATCCTCAAGTCTTGAATGTTCCTTCCTCCACATCTTTCCATGCTCTAGTCTAGCCCAATTGGAAACAGTCTGCATTGCTGTTGTCTTTGATATGCCGTTCAGGTCCTATTCAGTAACTGAGGCCTTATTTGCCAGGTTATCTGCACTAATTTCTACCTACTCCAGCATGCCCAAGTACCCAATAAAGAGTGACCTTGTTGAGACCTGCAAATTTTATTGTGGTCTTAACACATTCTCAGACATTCATACGAGTTCAAAGCTGTCTGAGTATTCTTTATTCATGTGTCTGACTCGTGAGGTTTTCTTATTTGGAATAGTGTCTGACACATTCCTGACTTGAGTTGCCTCCACAGATTCTTACACCTGTACTACTCTTTGTTTTTGTGCAGTTCATGTAGCCAGGGGTGCCCATCCCCCCCAAAAGTCATGTCGCGATTCCCCCCCAATCTGCGCAGACCACCGGGGGTCCTCCCCTGGAAATTTTGGATATAACTGAAGCAATTAGGAGGGTTTTTAGCAGGGTTGGTAATGTTTTAAACACTCGTTTTAAACAATGTTTTAAACAGTTAGGAAAAAGAACAGGGTGTTTTATTCAAATGTTTAAAACATAGTTTTAAACGCTGTTTAAAACCATTTGAAACATTTAAATAAAACGTTAATATAATGATAAAGTAACAACTATCCGTAGTTTTTAGTTTTTACTTCATAACTACTTATTATTGAAAAATTATATATTATTTAGAAATTTATTGAGTACTAAGCAGTTTAAAGTTTAGATAAGACGCAGTAAGGAAAGGTAAAAATGAATCAACATAGAAAAAAATAATAAATAAAATAATAAAAAACAAACAAACAAAAAAACAGTGTTTTAAACATGTTTAAAACATTTTAAAAAAACACCATTAAAAATGTGTTTTAAACAAAAAACAAATCAATTTTTTTTAAATCTGTTTTATTTGTTAAAATTTAAAAAAAAAACTGTTTTTTTTACCAGTTTTTTTGGTACTTTTAGCGACATTTTTTAACATTACCCACTCATATTTAGTAGAGGAATTTTGAAAATTTAGCTAAAATGTTTTACTTTATTTTTACAACTACATAAATGATTTTCTGTACAATTGTTTTTTTCTTTGTTGAGTAGTTAATGCGAATTTATCTATGATATCTTCATTTGAAAACTCTTTTAGCATGTCGCTTTCACAGGCCAGGACCAACAAACTTGACAACCACTCATCTCCTAAGCTGCTTCTCAGTCGATTCTTGACGATTTTCAGTCTGCTCATCGTCCTCTCAGCAGAACAGCTGGTGACCGGTAGAGAAAGGAGTATTGTATAGAGTAGAAGTAAGTTTGGCATTCCTGACAGATTCAGGAGACATCTGTAAGGTTTAATGAATCGCCTTTTCATCCATTTGTTAGTGGATTCTTCATTGATTTCCTCTTCTTGTTGTTCTTCTGTTTCTTTGTCGTCATCACTGTCCTTGTTCATTTCAGCTCGATCTTTCTGTTCAGGAAACAGATCGCTGATGATGATGCTTGAGTGAGCAACTTTGTATATGGCAACAAAACTGTTCAACTCTTCAAGAATTTTCTCCTCCTCCAGGTTGTAAAGATCGCATAGCTCTTTAATACATACGCTTTTTTTTACTGAGGTTGACAGTGTATTAGATTGACTTTCTTTGAAATCCAAAATTCCTTCGTGAGAGAACAATGCCATTTGGGACACCAAAACTAAAGTCTTCTCTGGGAATCTGTCATCAATTTGTCCTTGAAGGGAGTCCAACACTTTGAAGTATACTTCCACCTTTATTCTATGGAATGGCTCAGTGATTGCCTCATCAACTGCAATTTCATCCATGAACCTTTTGCGTTTTTTGTTTCTACGATTTGGTAGAGCTACATTGTGTTCATCGTCAAAGACATTTATTTGAGTTTTGATCTTGCCCCATTCTTCGTCATTTCTCAAGCTTGATAACTTTTCTTAGGTGGAAGCAATTATCTTGGGAGCAACACTGTAGTCAATTGATTTTGATTGTAAACAAACAGATATTGGAGCGAGATCTTTAAAAATAGCTGATGCAACGTGCATTGTGCAAACAGTGTCGAAGTCAGAAAGATTTTTCAGCAAACCACTAGCTGATGCCTTAGTGTCACTGTCGCGCGTTTTTTCAAGACATAGCTCTGACAAAGTCTGTTTTATAATATCAAAACAGCTCACAACAGTAACCAAGGCGTCGTTTCGACTTGACCATCTAGTAGTCTGGACTCTCTTTAACCTTTGTTTTCTTTGATTTTTGTTTCCCTTTTCCAAGTTTTTTATGAAAGTATGGTGTCGCTTGTGTCCTGACATGAATATTTATAACTCTTCTAGCAAATGAAACAAATTCCTCATTTGTGGGCACATTTCCATTGATTTTTCCACCACTAGGGCAAATCGGTGAGAGCAACACCATGTGTAGAAAGCTTTGGGACAATTCTTTTGAATCAAAGTCTTTAATCCAGTGTATTTTCCTCTCATGTTTCCGGCACCATCCATGCTTTGAACCATCACTCCGACGGTACCGATTGAAATATTTATATGACTATGAAAATCTGCATAAAAAATATTTATAACCTGGTTAAAATTCACAAAACTGTAAAATTCACTTACCTTAAAAGCTGTTGGCTCACAAAACTGTAGTCGAATCGTTCTGTAGGCTACTAAACAGTTCACTTTAACTTTCTAATAAAGTTACGTTCTACCGTTCTACCTCTAACAGTAACATTATGAGTATTTGAGTAAGAATAATAAAAGAAAAACTGTACTAAATTACCATTAATAACTGATTTAAACTAAATGTAGCAACTAATAACACCATACAACGAATAGACAGGCTACCCGTTCGTTGTTGTTCGTAGTCTAGCGCTAACTAGCAATATAGTGGCCACCATGAGAAACACGATGGTTGTCTCCCTCCACCGCGATCACAGAGACATGAGTCTAATTTACAGCCGACTGAGCCGATCGGTCTCGATCGCGTAGGTGACCAGGGCTATAGAATACAAGGGCTAGACCAGTCCCCCAAGGAAAGCGTTCCCGTGCTGCCACTGTGGTGACGTCACGGTGGTACCTCTTGCTCCATTCCCACCGCTTCTCATAAGTAGGCCTATTCTTTGCTACAATAATTTTAATTTCTTAGCAATCCTGTAACATTTTTATGAAGCGCTCTTCTTTAATTTTAGTATTGACACTACACAAAGCAATAAGTAGACTGTAAGCAATTAGTCTAAAGATGTAAGAAGAAGACAGAGTTACAATAAAACTAATTTGTAGGTAATAAACCGTTGTAGTGTACTAATGTTAGCATACTTTTAATTTGATTCTCTGAAACATTTCTGAAAAATAAATACGAAATTGAACAAAATGTGTCACATTATTGAAAATAATTGTATTTATTACAATAAACCACCAAAACTTGAATGTCATACTGCAGTTTAATAAAACATGTGTAATACTTATAAAATAAAACACATAAAAGTTATAAATACTTATAAATAATGAGTAGCTTATATGCAGGTATGCACATAACATAATAATTACTGCTGAGATAAAATATAAAAAAAATAATAAAACTGCTTTATAGAAATTTTCCTTCTCTAGGCCTTAGGGAATACTTAATTTAATAGTTGAATTTAAACAATTGAACTATTTAAATTAAAATTGACACTGTGCAATTTAATTTAGTCTAGAAGTTTAACTTAAAATTATGTTTTATTTATTTATTTTTGTCATCAATAATTTTATTACTCTAGGTTTAAATTTGATTATAATTATTTGTATATTATATATTTATTTATATCTAATTATTCTGACAATTTTAAGTGCATTTTGCTAGTAAAGATTTTTTTTAAACATTTTAACTTTATAGCTGCAGAAGAAATTACTTGAGAACCTTGGTAACTTTTCAACATAAAGTAATCTCGCTTGCAACTTTTACATTAAATAAATAATATTTTTTAATGGTTATTTTAATTTGAAGCTGATTACTTAAAATTTGTTGTTTTTAAATTTTGAGTTATCAATAACTACCGGTGCTCTAAGTTTAAATTTTATTATTATTTATATATTATATATTTATTTATTTACATCACATCATTCTGAAAATGTTTGATCTAATGTACTTTGTTGGTAAACGTGTTTCTTAGAATATTCAAGTAACACTGCAGACAATATTACTTGATAATCTTGGTAATATTTCATAAAGTAATCTCGTCTGCAACGTAAGATTAAATAAATACATACCTTGCTAAACATAATATATTTTAAGTGATTGTGTATATTGTGTAATTTTTTAAAGAAATTCATGGAATGCCTCTTCGAGAAAATTAGCATTGAATATGCGTCGAAAGGCGAAAATCTCGCGGAATTATATATCTTCTTTAAACACTTGTACTGAACAAAATAATTACTCAATATTCACCAAACTTGGTAAACATATAATTTAGATGATTGTGTGTATTGCATAATTTTTTAAAGAATTATCGTCTGCAACGTTATATCAAATAACACGTGAGAGCTAAGGCGAACCGTGCTTACGCGGCGTGTCATGGTACCAGAGTGACGTCACATAGGAGGGGGGGCAAAAGGAAGTTTGGGACAGTCGGCGAGCGTCAACATCAAAGGAGTGGTCCAGCTTTTGTATTCTATAGCCCTGGTAGGTGACAGCACAGAATATGTGTTTGGCCATGCCCACAGATCTTTCACGATTTTAGTGAAGTTCTTATTGCATTAATTAAAATTGAATTTCCATTCAAGAATCTTTTGCGTTAAAGTGATTAAAAGTAACAATTTCAATTCCCCCCCATTTTTCACGTTTTTTCAAATTCCCCCCCAAAAATTATTTGGATGTCGCAAGTTGCGACATTAAACCCCCCTGTGGGCACCCCTGCATGTAGCACTCCAGCAACAACCTCCTTTCTTCCTTCTAACCTTGCAATTTGTTGTTACCACTCTGAAAGGTTTTGAGAAGGAGTACTGGGTTTTCATGTCCAGTGTCTGACAACCGATGTTGTTATCCTAGAATTTCTTCAGTTCCTTGGGCTGTACATCCTCCATCCTGTATCTTTCACATTAAAGGCGATGAGGTACTACAGAAGAATGTCTAAACAGAAATTCAGGGCAGCACTAGAAACATGGCTAATTGTATTCTAGACGACCCCACCACACAGTGGCACCGTACGTCGGCGGGTCTCATCACAGAAGTGTAAAGCCAATGCATTAGTTTAGGCTTCAACCCCTATGTCCACCCCACCATGCGTCTGCTCATGATCAGCAACGTATTGAATGTAATTGTCAAAAAGGTACTAATATAGCTCGTTATCACACATAGTTGGGGAACTCATCGATAGTAAACCTCTGACAACAGCCAATACTACCGAGAGCTTGAGCTGCACCAACTTTTTTCCTTTTAAACTAAACTGTGGCGTCACACATGCGTGATCTCAAATTATTAATTTTCAAAAATATCTTACTTATTATTTTCTAAATTACTTTTAGAGTTCAGGCATACACAACACGGGTACTTGTACATTATGGTTCCCAAAATGAATAGTCACACAAAAATAACAGTTGAACTTCTAAATTTGCCGACACAAAATTATTTATAAGAATTAAAATATATCAAACATATTAAATTGAGAAACATTAACTTATATCAAACAACTCCATTAAAAAATTATTTGTATTGGACCTACAAGATCTTATCATATAATAGTTACCAGTCCCTTTGTACATTTCCTTCCTATTCTAGTTCATCTCAATAAAAAACACCTTCTCAAGAAGAACACCTCATCAACTGGAGCAGTGCTAGCACTTTATATTGTTCAAGATAAAAATGAATGGTGATACCGTACTGTTCCAAGACGTAAGACAAACGTATACCCTCTTCTAGACTTTGATAGAATCTGACTTCTTTTTTTTTTTTTTTGTTCTAGGATCACACCCTATTACTTTGAAACTTTAAATAACAAACGCAATTTTCCACTAACTATTTATCTTGGCTGATCTTATTACGCTGCAATATCAAACATCACATTTTTTTACAAACTGTTTATTTAGTGTCTGGCAAATATAGCGCCTCCTCTGTCCACTGTATTTCTTCATTAATTATTGTGTTTTATTGAATGTACAGTATCCCTTGACTTCTTTTCACTAATTGCCAACAAATATTGACTTTTCTATTAATTAACTATTAATAATTAATAGTTAATTAATAGAAAAGTCAATATTTGTTGGCAATTACAAAATTTTGAAAATAAATTTTTGGTTAGTTATTGTTGTTATGTCACGTGTTATTTTTGCCTTTTATTAAAATACTTCTCAAAATTATTTTTTATTCTTCATGAAATCACATGCATTATAGGCATCATATTTGCATCTCTTTGTCTATTATTATGTCTGTTATAAACAAAAAATAATTATTTTAATCTTCCATTCATGGAAACACATAGGATACAAACTTAGTTGTACCACGAACCTGACTGATGTTTTGTTTACTTTTAATGGATGGATTAGTTGTAACAAACTGAAAAGTAATATTAGTAATATTGTGTGCAGATTGTACCATGTGGATCCTCAGGTGTAAGCTGTCCTAAGTCTGTTACTCTATCTGTAGGCTCCGGAGAGAAACATGAGTCTGTTACATTCTCAACTATTAAACCTGTGCCTACGTCATCTGGTTTGGAAAGGTGAGTTCGTTTTACAACAGCTGATTTATATTTAGAAACTGCAGTTATGATAAGTGAAAACTTTTCAAGTGCAAGTTTGATTTGATTGATATAATGTTTAAAGCTTCAACAATGATCACAATTGTATGTAGTTCATGCTCTTTTGTGGTAGTGGCTTTTGTATACGTGAAAGTGTAGTGCAGGATGTAGCTTATAGTCCAATGATTGGTTTAAGCTGCATAGAGAGCAATACCGACAGAGAATCATTGGACCACTGAAAGGTAATATATCCTAATTAATTAATTAAATTTTAAGACATTCGTAACCTCCTGTTCTGAACTACGGTATAGATGGACGATCCAGTTACTTTTTGGGATCGGCGACAGAGACATTGATTTTAAATTGTGTGTTTTTTTACTGTCTACAATTACAATAAATATCAATAATAAAAATATTACAAGACATCTAATGACAATCATATAATTTTTCGTAAAAAGTCTAGAGATGCATGCCAACCCTCTTTCAAAAGCTTGATAATTTGACTTTTCCTTCTGTCTATATTATGGCGGTGGTTCTCTTTTCTAAATTTCCTGCAAAAGTAAATCAAAACAACAGTGATTGCAACACCAGGTAATAATTTACCTGTTTTAAGCCACAGACTTGTTATAGACGTTAAATCACACGCAATTTCAGGGTCCATCCTCTATATATAACAGTCTTCCCAAAAGTCTTAAAATAATCACGGACGAGAGGAACTTTAACAAATAATACGTAAGTTAACAAAACTTTGTGTATATCTTGTGTTGCATAACAGGACACATTTTTTGACATATCTGACCCTCTATGAATTTGAGGAACTTAGGAAGAGGTAAGGGGGGTTAACAATTTTAAATATAAAGATAGGCCATGTAACACACTGCATTAAAAAGCTTATTAAAAGAGAAACAGAATGTCGGAAATTAGAGCTTAGTATCTTACTTTGTTTCAAAGTAATGGACAATCAAAGTTCTGGAAAGTGATATCAACCTACTTATTCCTAATATTAACAAATTAATAACCTGCTTTGATGTTATGATGAAAATATAATTTTTCACAATTTTGATTATCCATTACTTTTAAACGAAGCAAGATACTAAGCTCTAGTTTGTGACTTTCTGTTTCTCTTTTAATAAGCTTTTCAGTGGTGTATTACATGACCTACCTTTACATTTAAAATTGTTAACCCCCTTCCCCCCTCAAGTCTCTCATAATATTAGAGGTCCGTTTGTCAAAATATTTGTCCTGTTATGCAATACAAGATATGTACAAAGTTTTTTTAACTTAATTTCAGTAACAAAAATAATAAGGGGGGTTAAAGGGACTTTATAAACACTTTGTATAATTATTGACAATGCTTTATAATGTACATTATCGACTGGCTGCTGTGCATAAATAAATACAAATATTATTATTCAATCACTAATGCAACACTATACAAAAATAAATATGTAACATTACTGGACAGACAACTTAGCAAAATCCCATCAATGTACAAACACTTAACTTTTACGAGTATGGTTATTAAAAGCATATACAGAGTGTCCCGTGTATAATTTTTATACTGAACTTCCTCGTGTTTATTTATTTTCAACTTAACTTTTAATAAATAAAAAGCAATAATAATAATAAGAACAAATTAATTATTATTTATTAATTCGATAACGATATACTTATCTATTTGAACAAATAAAAGATAAATCATTTACGGCCTAAAATGGGCTCGTTAACAAGAAAAATTTTAATATCGGGGCTGGTGTCCGTGGGCACGATATTCAATCAAAATATTTAACAAACACATAACAAAATACAATTAAAATATTGAGAATGTTCTGAAGAATATTTATAATGAAATGTTCTCAGAATGTGAGGTTAATTATAGTCAGGCAGATTAAAAACTAATAAAATTCTGGCTTTATCACAAATAGTTCTTGATTGTAAAGTTTTAGTTTGGAAAACAATTATTTTTGATATCTGTTCGTAATTAATTTAAAACATAATTAGTTCAACTTATTTGGATTGCAAAAGAAAAGGTTAAAATCAAAGTTTTTCTTAAAATAAAAAAATATGTTAGGCCTATGGTTTTGGCAGCACTGAAAATCTAATTGTTATTCTCTCACCACTGTAGATGATGTCTTGCTAGTTGTTTTAAAACACTTCAAAGATCTATTTATTCTCTTCGCTTTTTCTTTAGGTTTCTTCTTATTGTCAAGCCTTAGAATATATTTTTTAACCTTACCGGTTTGGCTTCTCCTCAGAACTCCTTTTTTTTACAGATGTTTTTAATTTAGGCTTTGTTGCAAATTCTGCGTTCTGCGTTCCTATTGGTCGTTTTTTTACTCTTCTTCTCCTTGTTTGGCCGTCAGTCGAGTCTTGGTCATTTGTTATTTTATGGAATAAATTTTGATTTGATTTAAAAATAGGTTTTATTATTATACATAAATATCTAGAAATTGTTTCCACTTATTTTTTAATTTGTGTGTGTATCAATTTAAGTAAAATGTTACCGTAGTCACGGATTTTGTTATATTAAATTCGTCAGCTGTTACAGTGTAAATTGCCGTGGTGAATGTGTTATTAATTTATTTTAAATTGTGGAATGTCTTATATTTAGCCTATTTGGTATTTTTAGTTGCAGAATTTTATGCTCTTTATATAAATGGCGTTAAGTTATTAGTTTATATTCGATAACAAAAAATATTATTGGTTTTCTTTCGTTTCGTAAGGCTTCTGAAACATCTGTTGAATTCGTGCGTGTTAGTTCCGTTATTATCCGCAAGATCGCTCTGTATGGTTCCATTCTTTGTATTTCATTATGTTATCGACTGTTTCGATCGGGAATTTAAATTTGTCTTGCAATTTTATTATTATTGTAGGTTTTGAATTAGGAATTAGGTTTGCTTTATATGTATTTAAAGTTTATCTGAAATAATGGAGATGTACTAACTATTACACCCGTAAGTAAAGTGCCAACTTCGAGAAATTATTCTATGTGTCAAAATAAAGAGAAAATCAAGAACATACACATTTAAAAAATAATATGATTGTGGATGTGTAAAAGACCAAGTTTACTGAGAAATACAATTTCCTTTATTTTTTTTAGAAAAATATAATCTGTGAGCTTCTCCCATTTGAAATTTGGTTCATAAAAACTTACCAAAAACTTAATTTGGTTATAGACACCTAAAAACTTTACACAGTTGTACCCTACATCTTGTTTCAATTTTTACAGCACATTGTTCTTAACAACAAGGAGTTAACTGCTTACCAATTTTTTGTTAAATTCTTTTTCTTCCTAAAATTGTCTTAGTTTCAGTTTCAAATTATCCGATAGTTGTAATAGTGCCATACATATTATAGACATTGACGAAAATAGAAAAGAAATGAAGTTTTAAATGTGGTTAATTTAACTGAATGGCAATAAAATATGTATTCTTTAAATACAGTTTAAATTGTGTTTATACAATAGGATCACAATTCGTGAAGCTGGTCTGTTTGTATTTGCTGAGGTGTATGACTTGGGTATTGTACTGCAATGGGACAGAGGCACGAGGGTGAAAGTAAGGGCTGACCCTAAATGGAAAGACAGGGTGAGTAAACTTAACAGAAGAATGCTTTTTTAAACCCTATACCAAAACATTTTAAACCTTTTGGGATGAACTTCCTATTAAATGGAAGTTAGTGTTTGTAATTTATTCATAAGGAGAAAGTGGTTAAATAGTGAATGAACACATAGCAATGTTTTGTCAAGTATAAGTAAATATATTATTTGGAAATCTTTGTGGGCAATTGTTCAGGACTGCTGCTCAAAAAGATGATCGTACTCTGCAAAACATTTTATTGTTTAATTAAACTGCTTTCTCCACTGTTGATTAAATTACTTGAATCCTAGGACATAATAGCACTTGACGAACCAAATATACATTTTCTATTCTTTTTTTATGGTTTACGCTTAAATTTTGTTTAAAAAAATGTATGTAGCCTATAAATAATTTATAACAAGGCATGCCAACCCCTATTGTCCGTTTACAGTTTAGTTGACAATAGGGTATTTAGTTGCATGGGCAGGTATTGTCCATGCTATTGAAACAGAGATCTTACGCTAGTAGCCCGCATGATAAAATCGACCTCATAAAACTCATTTAAACTAGTTATTAGGAATATGTTTCCCTTGATGTTGTTTTTTATTGATATTTATATTTTCAAAAATTATTTTTATTAATGTGGAATACAAAGCGAAAAACTAGTTGTTTTGTTTACATTTATTTTGATGGAAGAGCTGTTTTATTAGGAAAGTAAATGATTGATTACTGTACAGTAATAACTGAATAATAATATAAAAACTTAACCAAAAATTTTTAAATTCAAAATTTGTTATCAAAATGATTTTAAAAAGGATTGAGAAAATTAAGCACCAACTTTAGTTTACAGAAAACATCAGAGCATTATTGGTGCTGTACTATCTATCATGACCTAAATTCTGATGTATAGTACTGCAGTAATTATTTGGAGAGTACATTATTTTATGCGGAAGAATATATATTTGCTTTCAGAAAACAATTTTAACAACTAATGAAATAGCACAGCAATACGCGTTAGAATAAAACTAATGTAATGTTAGTTTTATGTAGTTTAAACTTCATAATGGGGTTTACTTAAACATGAGGTAAGTTACTGAAAATGAAGAAATTTGTATCTTGAACTAAACACTGAGACAAGGATATTCATAATTCAATGTGGTAGTGAATAGGAGCCGATGTAGTTAGGCCAGGTAATAGCGCGGCAAGCCTCCATAAGGCCCATGCTATCAACTAAACTGTAAACGGACAATAGATACCTCCACATATATATTTATAATGTTGATAATAAAGGAATAGTATTAATCATAACCTAAGCTAAAATGGTAAATAATATAAATAATTTATTTTATAACACAAGTGTTATAAATAAAGGTTAAAATGAACCAGAATGACTTAGATAGACCAACTCCTAAACACAAACCTAAACTATAATGTAATATTTGTGAGCCGGTAAGGTGTTGGTTTTTGTGTAATGCTCTTGGCTTTTGTTATTTTGATTTATAGTTAAGAAAAGAGCGGCATTCAATAACATTGTACTTTGTCAATTAATAAATTTGGAATTTTAATATGATAGAACGTTTAATTTTCATGGGAGGAGTGTTGGTATCGAACGGTAATTGTTCATATTAGTGTCAGTTACTCGCTTTGTTTTCTGCGGAGTGACAAACCATGAACAATATTTTAATTTGGCGGAGTTTGGTTCGGCTCGTGACCCAAAGTTTGTTCAAGAAATTGTTTGAAAAATCGGTTAATTCTGTTATTTTACTCATATGAAACCTTATATAAGCATATATTATACATCATCAAAGAAAAATGCATTGGAAACTAATAAATCTATGATGCGGGGATGTTGTTGCAATTGCCCGCGTTTGTTACCGAGGGTTAAGTAAGGATAAATAATTAGCCCATTGTAACTACTAATATTTGGATATAGTTTTTTGTGTATATGACCATAATTTTCAATTTAATACATTGTTGATTTATAAATCTGTACTGGTAAGCTTTTAAATATATATGTGTATATACTTTTTTGCAGCTGAAAGGTTTGTGTGGTAACTACAATAATGATGAAAAGGATGACTTCCAAACACCTTCTGGAGGTATCAGTGAAGTATCCGCACAACTGTTTGGCGACTCTTGGAGGTTGCAACCGTATTGTCCTGAGGCTTTGCTTGTTGAGGTAATGTATTGCTTAAAATTTGACAAAAGTATCTTAGGGGGACATGCATGGTTTCCAGGGTTCCATGCAATGAAGTATCACTATCAAATTTGGTATAGTTATAAATCATGGTAACCCGCATAATATTCCAATAACCAGAAAGTACAGTACAGTCTCGCTAATCCGGATTTGACGGGACCGGACCCTGTCCAAATTAGTAAAAGTCCGGATTAGACAGAAAAAGCCTAAAAAATGCATGAAATGTATACAGTTTGTGTATTTAGTGAGAAAACATATTAAAACTGGTGTTTTGGTAATACAGTATACAGTATATATCAGCGACCACAGAATTAAATAGACTGGTCAAGTTGAACGCAAGAGTGAAGCCAGTTCTAGAGTCAAATACTCGCACAATATGACGAATGCAAGTCACGAGCCGAAGGCCGGCCGCCCACATGTTTCCACATTACCCGCGAAACGAAGCTCGTGTTCTAACTGTTGTATGATAGAAACTACAATAGCCAATTTTTTCAAAAAATACTTTTCAGAAAATGTAGCTTTTCAGCTACATTTCTCTCGCTTGCATGACTCACCTGCCCTAAAACAAAAAATTTTCTCTCAATGCAACTTTTTGATGTCACGAATTAAAAAGTATAAAAAGTTTGGAATTTATTCGATTTTTAAAGTGACAAACCATTTTTATTTTTAAATTGTGAACACACCATTAGTGTCCCACACTATTAAACTGTAAGTTTGTCAAACTTCAAAGATTTTTGAGTATTTTCAGCTATTGAAACCACAGTGAAAATGAATGGGGCGCACTGAAAATTTCACTCCAGACGTCTAACGAGAAACAAATCAAAAAGGGTCTGTTGATTCGACAGATAGTTAGACAGACAGTCTGCAGTCAGGTATAGTGCGGCGAGCTGGTGAAGTGAGTCACTTCCTTGAAATACTGTGGGACAAAAGATAACTGGCCGACCCTTTCTATCCTCGGCTGAGCTTTTTCTCTTCACGCTAAAAAAAGCCAAGGACAAAATGAACTCTTAACTATTTTCGCTCTCGGCAAACAACAATTGCGTGTACTGTAAAATACTGCAATTTCTATTTTTTTTTTAGAGCCGTCCGGATTATTGGAGACCGTATTAGCGAGACTGTACTGTAAAACATATTTTACCATGAGTTATTTAGTACAGGGGCAAAGTTTGGAACCTAAAAACAATTTTATGATTCTAATGTGTGTGGTATTATTTGGAAGGACTTTATTTAAAAATATCAATAGGCTACTATTATTTTTTTTAGAATTGTCTGATGTCTATTTTTTAAGCCCATTTACTTTATTTCATAAAGTTCTGCAGCTAAAATTTTGGAAAAATGTGGGAGTATACTTTAGTATGAACCTTAGAAATTATATTTCTTTGGTGTGATTAAATATTATAGAAAAATAGATGTTGTCAATAAATAAAATTGTGTATTAAAACTGCTTGCAAAAGAGACATTAAAGTATTCTATCTCATGAAATATTTAATACAATTTTGTAACAGTATACATTTTTCTACAATGAATATTATTTATTAACACGCCAGAACACGCACGCGGGGAATCCTATGTTATATTTTTTTGCTATTGCACCAAAACGTGCTGTCAGAAGAGACTGAGTCTCAAGGACGTCTTCTCTACCCTTCTCCTGAGCCCAATGTTCAGTTGTCCTTGAACAGAGAGTGAAGTGACCTATTTTTATTTGTGCTGTAGCGGGGAATCCATTTGTGAATGGGGGGGGAGGGGCTCAAGCGTGTGGTAATGTTACAAGAAAAAGAAAAGTTAAAGAGGAGAGGAATGCTATTGAAGATTGTTTTTAGTATTGTCCTCCTAAGAAAAGAAGGCAAACAAAAACAAAATGCAACACCTGTGAGAAGAATATCTGTTGCACATCTACAATTTGCAAGAATTGACATGATGATGAAGATATCGAGGAACTAAACGTACAAGAGACTAAAATTTATAATTATTGTAGATTTTGTAACATTCATTCTTTTACATTTTCTAGATTTTTACAAAACATTGTTTTGCCCATAATACTACAATAAATGTTAATTCATTTAAATAATATGTTGTGAAATCCGGAATAAAATCTTTGTTTCTAATAAAATGAAGGAATCCTCAATTACGCATGTCATCATGTCACAGAATGAGAAAATAAAACAGAAAAATATGGTAAGATGTGTAAAATGTTGTTTCTACATCAAGATTTAGTAAAAAATGTGTGAATATAAATATGCAGGTCTAGGTATTATGTCACAACCTTCATTAATAAACATAACCTTCTAAGTAAGGAGTAACCAATGTTTTCTGATGGTGAGGGTTTTCCCGCTGTGCATATACTCGAGTGGTAATCTATAAATCTTTCAGTCAAGTTATGTATATATATATATTAGATGCTTAAAGTTTAACATATGATAATTTATAATAACATTAAATATGGACAGTTAAATCACTACTGTATATAATTAATAATCACTTATTTCATTGTATTTTAATCTACCTTTCAAAGTTTGTTGTATACATACATATGTATAGCATACTCTCCCATGATAAGGGGCCCCACATGAAAGTTTGCCATGGGCCCCTTAACCTCAAATTATGCCAATGACTTTATTAAAATATTTATTTATACCCTTATTAACTAGTGTCTTTGTTACATAAACTAATAATATAATATGTTCGTGATTACAGAATACATGTGCTCACCATCCTTTACGAAAGAACTGGGCAGTACAGAAATGTGGTATCCTCAAGTCATCTTTATTCCGTCCCTGTCATTCGGAAGTACCCATTGATCCTTACATAGAAAGGTAATATTTACATCTTTACAACTAGTAGTATAATGAGATAAACTTTGTACAATCTTAGAAACTGAGGTAACTGAACCTATTAGAGGAAATCTTTCACTAGAGGGTAGTTTAGACTTTGATGAGTATTATAGGTTCATCAGCTTTTTATATAACATTAAATTTATAGTATTTATTGTGCTGACTGCAGTGAAATCTGTTGGTAATGGAACTAACTATTAATTTAGGCAGAAAACGACCATTGATTAAATCGAAGGTTATCACTAAAAGACCGAATTAAAACCTAGAATCTCCTGATTGGATATACAACGCTGTCCACTAGGCTAAAGTTTTACTCTCAGAGAACCACGATCAATTAACAACATTTTTAGCTTTATTTTCTCTCATCTAGGGGTGATTATAACAAGTTGGAATGTATTAGCAAGAAAATGGATGTTGTCATTTCGTCTATCCTGACTTGTCTCATTGCAAGGCTGAACCTACATTGGATATGTCTCATGCCCCGATGTCGTATGATAACGTCTTAACGATGTCGTCCGAAGTAAGTGCCTACACTGGCACCGTTTAACATCCGGTCGGGAAGCAGTTACAATTGTGTTGCAGAGGTATCATGAGTTACTCTAACGATGATTTTGTGTTTTCTTTTGATGGAGAAGAACTTTAAAGGAAGGTTAATGACTAGACACTAACCATACATATTAAAAAACTTTCTCGTTTATAAGAAGCGTAGAAAAAAGAATGATGTGGCTGCATCAGTTAAATGAAGATAGAAGTGCAGGGAGGTTTTTAAAACATATCTTTCTTAACCAAATCATCCAGACAAATTCAAGGACCATCGTATGACTATAGAAACCTTTGATTATAAATTTAAAGCAGAAAGGGCGATTTATCTGGTAAATCTAACTTAAAGCATGCATCAACCCAAAAGAAAAACTTAGTATCACAATTCCTGCTTCATATCCCATTTGTGGTATGCATTGTCCTGTTGGACCCACGGGAGAGACTCATTTCTAACAAGAATGATTAATATTTCTTTATCAATTTTCTTTGACACCGTGATCTGTCGTGATGAAAAATAGTTCGGGAAACAAACATGTTTACTCAGTCAACCCGTCGGTCAGTAATCATGGGTCATCAGTCTTTATCATATCGGGCTTCCCTTTCCACTGTATGCACCTACGTTAAAATCTGTGTGTTTGTATTTCTATCGACATTGTTCGACGGTCGCACAACATCGGGCTGTGAGAAATACATGTCCAATGTAGGTGCAGCCTAATATCGCAGACCAAATTCCTTTTTGCAGAAATCTGAAAATAGATGATGTTTTCTTGCCACTATTTAGAATATGACAAAAGTCTGACTGATGCCTTTTTTTTTGTAGATACAAATTTAGTAAACCCATTTATACTTGATATTTTATTGTATAGATGTGTGTTTGATGCGTGTGGCTGTGATCAAGGTGGAGACTGCGAGTGTGTGTGCACGGCCGTTGCTGAGTACGCAGAACAATGCAATGCTCATGGAGTGCACATAAAGTGGAGAAGCCAAGAGTTTTGCCGTAAGTCTACTACGATTTTGTTTATGTGCAGCATGTTGTAGCAGTAGGTAAAAGCTACTTGTGATAGATTGTTTGCACGTTGGCTTGATAGTGTTTCTCATCTACTATGATTTGGCTATTACTAATTTAGTTTTAGAGCATTGTGTGTTAAAATATTGAATCTGTTTTGTTAAATGTATGAGGGTAGTCCAGAAAGTAAAAAACGTTTTTGCATAAGTAAATAAAAGCGAAAGGTTTTAATATAAAACTTTGTTTACATAGTCACGATACCTTACTCTACTTTTCAATGTAGTCGCCATAGCTGTTAATTGTACCGTTGCACTAGTTTTTCAATGTTGAACACCTCTAATCTGAAAAATTTGAGCCAGGTTGTCACTTCTTGTTTGAGGTCTTCATTGGTTGAGAACTGTTTTCCTGCCAAAAAATCCTTTTTTTTCGAGAACAAGTGATAATTACTTGGTTCTAAGTCAGGGCCATCATAAGGAGGATGTTAAACATTTCCCAATGCAGGTCTTGAAGTTCTCTCTGTGTTCTTGCTGATGCATTAGGTCTTGCATTTTCATGAATCAAAACCACCTTTGCCGAAAACATTCTACGTCTCTTGTTTTCGTTGGATGGCATGCAGAGTCATTGCAGAGTTCCACAATAGGCTTCTGAGTTTATTGTGTCTCCGAATAAACCCTACGTGCAGCAAACCCTTTCTGTCCCAAAAAATGGTTGCCATCACCTTTCTGGTGTTCAAATTCGGTTTTTCTTTTCTGGGGTCTGTGAGTGAGTTTAAGTGGTGCCACTCCGTAGACTGACGCTTATTTTCCGGAGTCTTGTGAGCATGCGATCGAAGTGGTGGGGCATCGGCGCCGGCTGTAGTATTTCTGGACGGCCCTCTTACTAAAGATATGAAGGAAAATAAATTTGAAAAACTTTATAATTTTAGTTTGGACTAACCTGTTAGGTGGGGGTAGGTTAGATGACATACCTATTTCATTCAGTCCTTTCATATAAGTCGGCCAACAGTTAATTATAATTTCTCATTTATCGTAATGGGTTAAGTTATTTAAATGTTTTGTGTTTTGTTGTTTTAAATGTGATCTTGGATTATGGAACCTCTATTGGGTTGCCAGAGTATGAATGGAGTAATTCTAATGTCTATATTTATGTTTGTTACAGCCATACAGTGCGATGAAACCTGTTCAGAATACCAACCATGTATAGAGACATGTCCTCAGGAAACTTGCGATAATACGCAGATCATAAAGTCTATAACTAAGTTGTGTCAACAGGACACATGTATTGAAGGTAAAGTCCTATACTGTATCTGTATTGCTGCCTTAAGGTGTTGAAGTATTCATGGTGATTGATGAATCATTTATATTATTTCTCATTAGTGTTTTTTTTTGTGGCAACGCCATATTTCTCTTATTCTTCATCAAAATTAATGATTTAAACATCCTTTTAAAGCTTATGTTAAGCTATCGATGAAAAATAGACAAATAGCTTAAAATTAAATGTTTTTGTTAAACAAATTTATTAATTCGTTTAACGGCAACATAAAAACGCAATTTATTTTGCTCGTCAATGGCACGGTGCCATTCAAATGATATAAGTTTTATTCCTCTCCTTTTATAATAAATGATAAAATAGGTACTTCAGTTTTCGATGTTTACGTATTAATATAATGATACTAATTATGTCTGTATGACAGGCTGCCAGCTGAAGAAATGCCCTGAAGGCCAAGTCTACCACAATTTGACAGATCTACAGTGTGTTCCCAAAGCTGAGTGTAAACCTGTTTGTATGAAGATAGGGGATAAGGAATACTATGAGGGTGATGTGATAGAAGGGGATGACTGTTATAGTTGGTAAGTTAGTCTTGCCTCTGGGTGTAAATATATGTGTTACACTCTCATTGCAGCACTTGATGTGATCATGCAACAATAAACTGCATAATTATTACCAGTGGGAAAGTCAAAACAACTTCACTGGCAAATATTTAAAAAAAATGTATTATTCTGATTTACGTCAATAAACAGTTAAACTTGGTTATAGCGTCAACAAAGAGACCAACGAATGTTGACGCAACGTCCGAGTGACGGTGTAACGTCCCAAAATTAGAAGGGGAAAATTTGTCGATGTTTTAAATTAAATGTCATCAGAAGCAGGAATCTTATCGCACGCCTGGGTTTAGTCTTGCGTTGTTCCTCGGTAGGGAGGGGGCAACGCGGAGAGGGGCAGTGCGTAGGTGGGACTATGTAGGCTGGTCCGCCGAGAGTGGGAGCGGACCGCTATATAAGACGGAGCTCTAAGGCAGAGAAGACAGTTGCTTGCTTGGTGAAAACCAGCTAGTACCTCTCATCTAGTAACAGTTGGCTCGCTAGGTGGAAATCGGCAACTTTAAATAACGGTAGATGCTCGCCTGGTGAAAACTGGCTCATCATAGTAAGTAGAGGTAAGTGTAAAACCCGGATTCAAGCACAGGCTTGGGTAGTGACCGGCAGGGTTATCATTATAAGGTGTATTTAACCACGCTAAACGCTTTTTGCAATAGATTAGTAAAGCTTATAGTTAAGGCATTTTCAGCGGTGGTGAATAGCATCCGGGGTTTACTTATCGGAATATTTTTATAGAAGCATTGCATATATTAGGCCTACATTAGGCCTAATTAGTTTACGGATTCATTGCCTAAAGGGTTGAAGGGTTTAAGAGTTGCACTTCAGTTGAGTTTGTGGACAGGTGAGGGCGTTGTGAAGCCGCCTAAGAGCAACCTAAACCTATTAGGCCTACGTTAGGCCTATGACAGTTGAATAACCAGTAGGTTTAAAAGTGTCGCCTGGTAAGTAATATTCAAAGGGATTTCGTTGACGGAATAGATATATATGTTGAGCAGTTAGGCTGCGTATATTAGGCCTACATTAGGCCTACCAAATTTTAATACTGGTTTGAACGAAACGATCTTTGGAATTTTAGGGTGTATATGTGGTGCAAACTCACATACGATTGTCGTTCGTTGCTTTAGGGTGTATGTGTGGTGCAAACTCACATACAATTGTCGTTCTTTGTTTTAGGGTGTGTGTGTGGTGCGAACTCACATACATTATAAATAGTTGGTTAAGGTGTATGTGTGGTGCAAACTCACATACATTATAGTTCGTTGGTTAGGGTGTATGTGTGGTGCAAACTCACATACGATTGTCGTTCGTTGCTTTAGGGTGTATGTGTGGTGCAAACTCACATACAATTGTCATTCGTGGCTTTAGGGTGTACGTGTGGTGCAAACTCACACACAATACGATTGTAGTTTGTTGTTTAGGGTGTATGTGTGGTGCAAGCTCACATACAATTGTCGTTCGTTGTTTTAGGGTGTATGTGTGGTGAGAACCTACATACAAGAGTTTTTGAGACAGCATAGGGTATAGGCGTGGCAAGCAATCTTATAACGTCCGCGTCGTACCATCCCTTCCCTACCCCCACTTCCTCGGCTGTGATGAAGTATTGATGAAGTATCCTAATACCATAAGAGCTCGTCTCTAGGATTAGGCCGCACTGAACCATCTCCTTACCCCCTCCATCCTTGACCCCTGGAACGAAACCCAGCCATTGGCCGGAGTATCCGAGGCAAAAATTTTATTTTGTGAGGGCCAAAGAATTTTCCTATAGGGAAAAAGGCATCACAACGTTATAAAAGAAGTATCATCAGTCATATTTTTGTTAGCTTGAGTGAAAGGACAAACAACTATACAGTGTTACCATTATTGACAACATTATAAATGATGTTTATTAAAATGAAAAAATAAACTTTTCTTTTAATGTACAGTAGGGTTTTGGTAATTCGAGCTAATTGGAGCTGAGGTCACCTCGAATTATAAATTAGGTAACATTGTTTAGTTTGTAAAGTTTTAGTGTGTAAAAAATTAGGTTAAACATTTAAATACATGGGTAATGTTTAGTAACAAACTCTAGCATTACTGTAATTTAAAAAACACTAAAATTACAGTACGTATAAAACATTAACTTACTGTATTAAAAAACACAAAACAATTTTAAAGTGTCTACATTACTGTGGGGGTGGGGGCAACTGTCTGATCACAACTACACAAATGTCTCGCCACGCTATACGATTGAGCGGTTTATCCCGCGCTTTTGTCTCTTTCTAACACCTTCCCAGCAAGGTCATGGGTTTAGTTACATACAGCTGAAAGTACATTTATTTGTTCAGTGGCATCACATCTTAATAGGTGATGTTTACTACAGTATGATATATTTACAAAACATTATAATTTAAAAAATTTTAATGAAAGTACAGTAAAATATTTTGTAGATTTATTACAACCGAGTGGTTAAAATATTTATTGACGCTAAAACAGGAGTTTATAATAACGTAAAAGATAACGATTTGAGCGAATGTAAACAAAGTGACGCTATGTCCGAGTTGACGCTTTAGCCGAGGCCGTTAAAACCAAGTTCGACTGTATTTTAAAATAATATGAGTTGCATGAAAAGTATTATACAGGCAAGTGAAAAAGGATCACCACAGTGAAATCAAGATCCGTCATTTGTTTTATCTTTAACAATTTATTAATTTTGAAATCAAAATTATTTGACTCAATAATTATTTAAAGAACATAGTTACAAGTCCATGAGAAAAAAAAACTTATGCTTACTTGTATGCCAAGTTGTAGGAGTAAATCTAACAACAAAGAAAACTTTTACAGTTTAGTAAAATAAAATATTCCCCACTGTCCAATCAAATATTACAAAATACCTTTATAAAAAGAGTCCACAGATTCTATTGGATTCTAACACAGAGTTTATTGTTCATTATATTTTTTATGCATGTGCTATGTTGGTTAATTCTGCAATAGATTAAATGTTCTACTTTCTTTTGCTAGATTCCGACATGATCTTTTAAAAATGTAAATGTTTATTTCTACGATGAACACACTTATGATGTTATGGTAATATATTATTTAGATGACAATCACTCTTATGATGATTATTTAAATCAATGAACCATCCTTACACGAAGAAACATCAATTATTTTCGATGAAAACAACGGAGACATGTTTGTCCTACTCTAGGCTTAGAGACGTTCTGTTCTTTTCTCTCGTTTCTAGAATAAAATATTGGCGTATGTTGTTCTATCTTATTTATTCCTTTTAGGCACGGAAAACTTGTTCTAGTACATTCTACAGCCATATTTTTTCTAACATCCGTCCAATCTCCAGGAACCGATGTCTTGTAAATTAAATCCATTGTTTCTTAGTAATTTTGCACCCAGTTGTGCATCGATTACAACAGCCACTTCTCTCAATCTTTTATCAAGTCAGCCACAACTGAATCAAGTCTTTTATTATCTCTTTGTTCCACAGACTTTAATTCTTTAATTTATTAATCTGTGCAAACACAATGTTTACTTGTTCTCTGAATTTAATCTATGATTATTCATTTATGTTTAGCCACTGTAAAAATTGTGTGTGTTCTTTTATAGAAAATTTAAATTACCGGTATTTTATTAATAATAGATTAATGTCATTCAAACTTAAGTTTATTTTATATTTTTTATATATACAACATTGCAAAAAATTTTAAGTATCACTTATACTTGAGCAAGATACATGAGTGAACTAATTTTAAAAGAAACCAGATATCAGCAGTATCAATATCAATAAACTTTGGCTTAGACCTATTGATTTTATTAAAAAATCACTTTTTTTATTTCAGTTTATTTTTTACTGAATGTTTTTTGTGCAGTTATTGTTCTCGTCAAAAGAAGACATGTACAGGCCAACCTTGTACCACACCTCAGCCTACACCACCTACTGCAACCGAGCCAGAAGACCAGTCTTTGCAGTGTATACCTGGCTGGACAGAATGGATGAGTAATGATCAACCAATACCTGATAAGAAAGACACAGATATAGAACCTTTACCTGGAACTAACTACTTTAATGTTGGAGTTAAGAAGACTAAGGGAGGAAAGAAGGCCAGGAAGGTAATCAAAATAATTCAATATTTTTATTACATTCAGTGATCTTAATGAACAGTAATGAAATAGTTATAATACTTTGAAAGAATGTAGGGCAGTAGGCTCGCACTGTCATTACAAACAGATGATTGATTGGCTATATATTTATTGAGAAACATTTCTTATTTAATAATTTTAAAACAAATATATTTGTTTTGCGTAGAGTCCTACAGGAGTGGCTCAGTGCTCTACGGAAATGATGGTTGATATAGAGTGCAGGACAGTAGGCTCGCACCGTCATTACAAACAGATGGCCCAGGATGTAGAGTGTAGCCTCGAACGAGGACTTGTCTGTCAAGGGGATTGTGCTGATTATGAGATACGAGTGCTCTGTCAGTGTGGTAAGTTTATCAGTCATTACTACTAACTTAGTACTAACAAATCTAATTTATTCTGTTTTGTAAATAAATTTCCATATTTTAAAATATTTAAAAGTATGCTATGTGATATGAACATTATTTACATATTACTAACGAACTCCAAAAAAATCTTTTTAAAGCAGCTTATCTCCCACTGAAAATGTCCATCACCCCGGCATCTCTCTCCATTTTATCCAACTACCAGCTGTGATGTCTTCCTCTTCTTTATGCGTTTGTACTCATACTCACATGGACAGTTTTCACCCAAACAGTCTATTCTTACTATATAAGTCGTCCAATGTACTTTGCTTATAATATTCTGAAATGAACTCATATGTTAATTAGATTTTAACAATAGAAACATCAGCTGTTCAGTCGTTAGCTTGATTGTAGAATATGTTTGCATTGTATTTTGCTCTTTTGTTTGTATGTATTTCTTAATAATCTAAGAAAAACTATTAAAAATATTGTTAAATATCGTTAAAAATATTGTCGAAAATTATGGCTTTAGGTAACTCTTAAGTACATGAGTTTTTATAATTTTCTGACTGTGGTATTTTTAGTAATAAGGATTTGTTTTCATCTAAGTATAATGGAAGTGGTTCTTACTTATAGAACAATGAATGGTTGTTTGTGAAGATATAGTTTCAGATAAGAATTTAGTGAGTGGAGAGGATAGTTTAGTAAATGTATAAAATAAGTAATAAATTTAGGTAACCTACCTTTCTTTGAAAAATGTTAATTCCTATTCCTTTTTTCCTCCCCACGGATGACTGGTTTCGATCTCCATTGTTACACTGGTTCTGTTCGTC
>JAGFPH010001894.1:120053-145463 GCA_018207615.1 Philaenus spumarius
AGACAGTACTTTTATATCTTTAGAGGCAAGTTTTTCTTCTTTGTGCAGAAAAAACATTTTTTTTATAAAAAACAGAGTTTTTATTTTATAAACAAAAAGTTTGTTTTTTACAGCAAAGTAGTAGTGTTATGTATATTTCTATTCACCATAAAATTGTGTAAGTTTTGGCTATAATGAATTTTCTACATTATTTTTTTTTTACATATTTTGAGTGAGAGGTTTTAGAACACAAAAAAATTTGTTTTTTTTATTTCTACTTTGGTCAACAAAAAAAAGTACAAAAATTATAAGGTAAGCCTGTTAAAGCTATTTACTGTAAATAGCATGTAATTGTGATTAAAATTATGTATAATAAGTCTTACTTTACTATTAGTGAGTATTTTATAGTGATTTTAGTTAATAAGCATGCTTGGAACCAAAAAAACCCTTAGCACTAAAGAGCAATATAGTCAGCACTTGGAAGGTTAAAGCTATTTACTGTAAAGAGCATGTAATTGTGATTAAAATGATATATAATAAGTCTTACTTTACTGTTAGTGAGTATTTTATAATGATTTTAGTTAATAAGCATGCACGGAACCAAAAAACCCTTAGCACTAAAGAGCAATATAGTCAGCACTTGGAGGGTTAATGCATGTGATTTCATAAAGAAAACAAAATATAAAAAATAATTTTTAGAAGAATTTTGATAAAGGCAAAATAACACGTGACGTAACAATAATAAAAAAAAAATTTTATTTTCAAAATTTTGTAAAGCTGATAACTAATAGTTAGTTAATAGAAAAGTCAATAATTGTTCGCAATTAGTGAAAAGAAGTCAAGGGATACTGTACATTCAATAAAACAATAATTAATGAAGAAATACAGTGGACAGAGGATGTGTTATATTTGTCAGACACTAAATAAACAGTTTGTAAAAAAATGTGATGTTTAAAGTTGCAGCGTAATAAGATCAGCCAAGATAAATAGTTAGTGGAAAACTGTGTTTGTTATTTAAGGTTGCACCGTAATAGGGTGTGATCCTAGAACAAAAAAAGAAGTCAGATTCTATCGAAGTCTAGAAGAGGGTATACGTTTGTCTTGCGTCTCGGCACAGTATCACCATTCATTTTTATCTTGAACAATATAAAGTGCTAGCACTGCTCCAGTTGATCTGTTCTTCTTGAGAAGGTGTTTTTTATTGAGATGAACTAGAATAGGAAGGAAATGTACAAAGGGACTGGTAACTATTATATGATAAGATCTTGTAGGTCCAATACAAATAATTTTTTAAAGGAGTTGTTTGATATAAGTTAATGTTTCTCAATTTAATATGTTTGATATATTTTAATTCTTATAAATAATTTTGTGTCGGCAAATTTAGATGTTCAACTGTTATGTTTGTGTGACTATGGGGCCAAGGAGATGGGGTTGTCCCATTCCCAGGAGTATAGTAGAGTTGGGCCTAACAAACCCTTCAAGGACACTTTACTCAAGACCGTCCGTGGGGTTACGTCCAACTCTGCAAGGAAGGACGTGACCATAAACATGGTGATGAATCATGTCCTGCACGAGGTGGCCCTGCTAATACTGAACATGGCGGATCTAGACTGGGAGCTAAACTTCCACGGAAGGGACGGTTGTAGTGTACAGCCGCTGGGAGTAGTGACCCCACCAAGTCCCTAACTCAGAAATACACTCAATCACTTACACATACGCATGCATCCACACAAACCATGACAACATAGATATGTCACACAGCACAAAAACTGATCGGGCTGTTTCCGTTTGCCTGAGCGAGCCTCTGCACTTTGTCGGTACCCAGAGGGTACAGTGGGAAAACCGGAAAGGCACACCAGGCTGCCAGGTAGTACAGGGGCCCGACTCAGCCTAACCAGCATGAGTTGGCTGCCCTATCAACTGGCGAAAATCTCGCCTCTGCTTTCACTGCCAGATGGTGACTTTATGGGACCATGCAGGCAGGGGCGGGGGGCCCCGCCGAGGCCACTGGGACTGACAGGAGCAAGTTATAGGTGGTTGAGGGCGGATGGAGCAGTTTTGAGTAGTTGGAAATGCTGTTTACTCATACACACACAACATAACAAATGCAATACAATCAAAACCAATTAATGAAATGAATGACAAAAAGGAAAAAACTTTTAACGTGCCATTTGTTTCAGAGTCTCCCAGCTCATACCAAGAAAAAGAAGAATCTGGGGTAGCAGGTCTAACCCAGGACGAAGATACGCAGGGATCGTTGATGTCGATCGACTCGAGCAATTACGAGACAGCCCTGTTATATCCATCTTCAAACCCAAGCTCGCCACAGGGTCCGACAGTCTCTGTTGACAATCTGTGGCCGAAGGAGGGTGGAGAGGTGGAAGAGGTTCAGACACCTATGGAGGTTTCTTCAAAGGTGGAAAAAGGGAAAAAAAAGAGGAAGCCTACAAGCTGGGAGAGAAGGCAACGGAGGGAGGCACGGGCGGCTGAACAAGCTGCTGCTGAGGCCGGAAACGGGGTAGAGACCACCCCGGCGGTGCAGGGTGCCAGACCTCTTGTAGCGAACTCCCCTAGCTTCAAGTCAGACAGGAAACAGCCTAGATCGCCGGAACCTGGAACATCGGGTACCCAAAGTGTGGGTCTGATCTCCGAAGCGGAGAAAAGGGCACGACCAGCGGGTACCACACCGGAGGATGTTACTCGTAAGAGAACAACCAAAGGTACGTACGCCAAGGTAACCACACCTGGAATCAGGGTGGCTATTGTACCGGAGGCCTATCCAGAGGATAAGCTCCTGGATGATGATGGTTTGAATGGGGTGAGGAGAGCCATCTTTGAGGCTATGTTTAGCATGCCAGAAGAGGAGGCGGTTCCAAAGTTCCGGGATAACTATTTATCTAAAGGAGCTGTCATCGGTATTTGTGCCGACCAATGCTCTGCAGATTGGCTGCAGAGTATTATCCCCGGTCGAGAGGTCGGGGGTAAGAAACTCAAAGTTATGAAGATGGAGGACCTTCTTCAGTACAAGAAGGTGGTAGCCTGGTTCCCTGGCCCACCTGTACCTACTGAGAGGGTCCTGCAGATGCTGGGAAGAAACGAAGGCCTAAATACAATGGGCTGGAGGGTCTTCGAGCGCAAGGAGGACGGAATGAAGGGAGTCCGCCTTGTGCTCAGCATCGATTCTATCAGTGCTGGAGTACTGGAGAACTCCTACAAATGGAAACCTTTTTACGGCTTCGCACAGGCAGCATTCACACCGCTGGGAGAGAAGCCTAGGAAGGAGGAAGAGAAAGAAGGAGGGAAGCAGTAGGAGGGGAGCAGGCAATGGTTGGTGGTCCCGTCGCTCCCGTTATAGGAACAGACCACCCCCTGGCTTCAGGGGACAAGAAGACCATCGCTGGACCCCACAAGAACAAGAAGGTGAGTGAAATTAGTTTTATTCAGGCTAATTAACAACATAGTATAGCGGCCTCACGGCTGATTTCTCACTGTTTAGTTGAGACTAATGTACATGTTGCTCTCATACAGGAACCTTGGCTGTATGGAGGCAACATAAAAGGGTTAAACGTAACTGGTTATAGGTTGTATGGTGGTGGCGGGAAGGAAGGCCAAGGGCGGCGGTCATGGTAAAAGGGTTGGAGTCATGGCCGGTGGCGGGTTTCCTTTCCGATGACCTAGTGGCAGTTAAAGTTAAGATTAAAATAGATGAAGTCATGAGGGAAGTAGTTGTTTGTTCGGCTTATTTTCCATATGATATAAATCATCATCCTCCATCAGAGGAGATGGAAAAACTAATATTAGAATGTAACAAGAAGGGCATTCCGGTGGTGGTGGGGTGCGACTCTAATTCACATCATGTGATATGGGGAAGTACCAACACCAACGCTAGAGGGGAGGCCCTCCTCAATTACTTAAGTGGGACCAATCTTATGGTTCTAAATACTGGGAATGACCACACCTTCCAAAATAGACTAAGGAAGGAGGTCATTGACATAACGCTTTGCTCCTCCACACTTTTTGGAAGAGTGAATGGGTGGCAAGTTTCTACGGAACCAACACTCTCTGATCACAGGCGCATTCAGTTTAAACTGTGCGGGGCTGAGACAGAGAGCAGGCTTATAAGGAACCCAAGACAGACGGATTGGGATTCCTTTAAAGAAAGCCTGGAGACAAAGTTAAATGATGGTCCTATCCAGACCATTCGCAATCATGTAGATCTTGAGCTAACTGTAGGCCATCTACAGGAAGCTTTAACAAACTCTTATGAGAGGAATTGCTGCATGCTCAAAGCTCAACCCCAGGTTCGGGGACTGCGGTGGAACCAGACCCTGGAATCCCATCGTAGGCAGACTCGCCAAAGCTTTAACAAAGCCAAGCGGTCTGATAACCCTGGAGACTGGGAGGAGTTTAGGCAAAGGCAACGTAACTATAGACGAGAAGTTCGAAGGGCATCTAGATCCTCTTGGAGGACCTTTTGCAATGGCATTGAGACCATCTCCGAACTCTCAAGACTTCAAAAAGTACTCGTCAGAGACCCGGTAGGAAGACTCGGTCCCCTCAAGCTTCCATCAGGGGAAATGACGGAAACGGAAGAAGATACCCTGAGGTATCTATCAATAACACACTTCCCAGGATCCGCTGAAACTGTGACATTGCGGGAAGAAAACATCCCGGATGTGATAGGGAAGGCTGACTGGGAAATGGCAAAGAAGATAATAACTGGCAACAGGGTCAAATGGGCAATTAAGTCCTTTGACCCCTTTAAAAGTGCAGGACCAGATGGAATATTCCCAGCTCTTCTCCAGAGGGGCGGAGATAAGCTGGTGCCATGGCTAATAAAAGTATTCAGGGCATCTCTTGCTCTAGGACACATACCTAGGTCATGGAGATTAGCGAAAGTAGTTTACATCCCTAAACCAGGGAAAGGAACTTATAGCAATCCAAAAGACTTTCGACCTATTAGTTTAACATCATTCCTACTTAAAACGTTGGAAAGACTGATATTTAGATACATACGGGATGGAGCAGTGGCTGCAAATCCTTTTCATAAAAATCAACATGCATACATTGCAGGCAAATCTGTCGAAACAGCACTCCACCAACTGGTAGCCAGGGTGGAAAAGGTGCTGGAGCAGAAAGAACTTGCGATGGGAGTTTTTGTGGACATCGAAGGGGCGTTTAACAATACCTCCTTCAAATCCATGACAGACGCATTAATCAAGCGGGGGGTAGAACACACTATCACCCGCTGGATAAAAGTTTATCTCGAAAATAGAATGGCGATCTCACAATTAAACAGTAGTGAAATTAGAATTGAGGTTGCGCGTGGATGCCCCCAAGGGGGAGTTCTTTCACCTCTCTTATGGTCTATGGTAGTGGATGATCTGCTTGTGGGACTAAATGAGAGAGGAGTTTATACCCAAGGTTATGCGGACGATATATGCATTCTGGGAATAGGCAAATTCCCAGGGACTGTATCTGACATCGTCCAAAGCTCACTCAAATGGTTGGAACGCTGGTGTGAGAGAATGGGTCTGGCTGTAAACCCAGGGAAAACAGATCTCTTACTAGGATAAGATCATTCTCTTTACTAGGAAACGTCGGACGGATGGTCTGTACATACCCAGTCTACTGGGACAAAGACTTACATGCTCCGAAACAACTAAATACTTAGGCGTCACCCTAGACACAAAGCTGATCTGGAGTGAACACATAAGAAGAAAGGCAGCAAAAGCGTGTAACGCTTTCTGGGCATGCAGAAGAGCGATTGGAAGCTCATGGGGGCTTCGGCCCCAGATGATGAACTGGCTCTATGTTACTATAATAAGACCGTCTCTAACTTTTGCCTCTTTAGTCTGGTGGCCTGCTACCAGGAAGGAATGGGCAAAAAGAGAACTTAATAAAGTACAGCGGATGGCCTGCCTTGGAATCACGGGGGCCATGAGAACGACCCCCACAGCGGCCATGGAAATCCTGTTGGACCTCCCACCTCTGGACCTCATGGTACAGGGGGAGGCTAGCAAGGCCGCAATGAGATTGAACACAGGAGGGGGTTGGTCAACATCTCTTGCAAGAAATGGACACGGTGAGTGTCTGAACAAGATGCTGGAGTGGGATCCGATGCTGCAAGCCGGTACGGATTACATGACTCCTAAGTATAATTTCAATAGCAGATTGGAGGCTATTTTTCCGGCTCGGGAAGAGTGGCTACGGAAACAAGTAGATCTTGGAAATGGACAAATCTGGTTCACGGACGGGTCTAAAACAGACAAAGGTACGGGAGCCGGAATGTACATGCACAAAGGACCGTACACCCAGGGAAGATACTCTGTGTCGCTGGGACTATACTCTACGGTCTTTCAAACGGAGGTATACGCAATACTTGCATGCGTAAAACGAATACTGGAATCAGGAAGCATGAGCACAGATGTTGCGATATGTTCTGATAGTCAGGCGGCTATAAAGGCTATTATAGCTACAAAAACAACATCAAAACTGGTCTGGGAATGCCAATTACTGCTGGATAAGTTGTCAATTAGTAGGCAGGTAAGACTTGTTTGAGTCCCTGGACATGAAGGAGTGGAAGGGAATGAAATAGCAGATAAACTGGCTAAGAGAGGAGCAGGAACTCCTCCGACGGGCCCAGAACCAATGATAGGAATATCAAGAGGCTATGGGAAAGAAAGTGTAAGAAAAAATGTTCAATCAGGACACTTGCGTAGATGGAGAGAGACGGTAAGAGGTCAGAGACAGGCACACGACTTCATTGAAGGCCTGGATGGACGCCTAAGCAGAACACTGCTGGGTCTTGGCAGGCCAGAAGTGAGGTTGTTGGTCGGTCTACTGACGGGACACAACTCTCTGAGGAGGCACCTCCACCTAATGGGGCTGGAGAACAACCCATTATGTCGAAGGTGTGGAGAGAAGGAGGAAACTTCATTCCACGTTCTATGCAAATGTGATGCCCTCGCATCAATGAGGCAGAAATATCTGGGACAAGGATACCCTGACACCAGTTATATACGAGAGGAAGGACCCCACGGACTTCTTCGGTTTGCAAAAAGGGCGGGTTTGATGTGAACTACTGCCTGGACATGGGGCACAGAGGACCTCATGGTTTAGGTGCAGTGGGTCCCGGTGGTGGATCACATAAACCCTCTATATAATAATAATAATAATAATTGTGTGACTATTCATTTTGGGAACCATAATGTACATAGAGACCTCTAATTTGTGCCATTCTTCTTCATTTATCAAGCTTTTTAAAATGAGGTATTACTTGATGGGGGTTTGTATTTAAGATTTTTAAATTACCTTCTCAACCCCCCATTTTGGGGTAAGGGGTGAAATGGTCGGTTACACCAAAATGCATCTCCCTGTGTCATATAGAGGTACCCCGAAGTTCATTTATTTAATTCTACTTGTTCCAAAGTTAAGGGGGGGGGGTTTAGAAACCTGGGTATTAAGGCGATGTTTAGATCACACCTTAATCATCACACCTACCTGTAAGGCTATGTTGAATGCATCCGTGTCACTCAATGAACCTTTGGCCAGCATGTAGTCACACGCTCCTTGGAAGTCATAGATTTTATCATCAAAAGTTCTAAAGTGTGAGTCGCCCCATGCGCTGCACAAACCAGGGCAGACGTGTTCAGTACAGTTCCATTTCCCAGACAAGCAGGAACTGCAGGAAAATAACACTCGTCTTTAATACACTGGGAAGCAGACTATAGACATTTAGCATGAAATTCTGACAGAATTGAATTTGACAGTTATGCAGCCAATTGAATAACACTTTAATACCTCAAATACACAGTGTTGTTTATATTTGATACGTTATCAGGGTGACTACTACAAATATGATATAAAATTTTTTTACGTTTTAACTACATTAGTGAGAAATTTAAAAGCACAATTAGGTATATATAGATGTTTTAAGAACTCTTTACTCAACAATATTTCATTAATTACTAAATAAAATTAATTAATTCTTCATCTATAATATTTTGTGGAAATTATAGCAGCAGTTTATTACACATATTAAATAGCAGCACGTTATAATAGCAGCATAATATATATCCTAAAAACAAAGAAAATCTTACAGAGATATTTAAGGGAAAAACTGTTTTTGCTATCTTTGTATGTGAGTGGCAACATCTTGATTGATAAAGTGAAAATTTATAATTTTACACTTAATACACATATTCATGGATATAGATGTGTCTCAAACATATGTTAATTTACTATTGTGTAAAATGAATCATTGAAGATTTGCTAACCCATCAGCTGTTTATATTTATAAAAATAACAATATACGGGCAATTTCAAAATGAATATTGGGGTTTTAAGGCTTTGTAGTGTTTATTACATTTAAGTTACAGTTATAGAATAATACATGAAATGAAAGAGCAATTCAAACAGTTTTTCCTCTCAGTGTTCAATTCATCACACATCGAGTCGATAGCCAAGTGCGTCCCAAACCTTGTTCAGTATGTCTGGATTAATTTCTGCAACAACTGTTTCAATCCTATTTCTTAAGTCGGGTACACCTGGTAGCGGAGGCACATACACATGATTCTTTATTTTATGAATTCTCAAAGGTGAAAATTGCATAGTGTCACATTGTGTTAATGTGGAGGCCATGCGAAACAAGCTCTGTCGTCCTGCCCTTTGCGGCCAATCCAGTGGTCGGCAAAATTGTTGTTTAACCAATCGCGTACTGAGTTATACCAGAAAGGTGGCGCACCATCTTGCTGCCAAATAAAGTTCTGTGGTATCTTCTTTCAATCGTGGAAATAGCCATAGTTGTAGCGCATCAAGTTAGGGGAGTTGAACGGTCCATAAGAGCCAATGTTAAATTGTCAATATTAATGACCCGTTACCTCAGAAACTAATACAGATATCTGATTGAAATTTTTACCACTTTTTTATTGCTATTAGTATAGTACACTGTACTAGAATTATGGCTACATCTGAAAAATTATTACAAATATGATTTTTTGAAAAAATACTAAAAAAAAACGAATGTTTCTTTATACATTTAATTGTTTTAAATAAATATTTACAAGCAGATTAACACTATTCTAGTACATACATGTTTTACTTTGGTTTAAAATTTCAAATAACTGGCATTATTAATTTCTGAGATAACGGGTCATTTATGTTAAAAAAAAACCCAATTTTCAGAAAAACAAGAAAAACGAAAACATAGACAATATTACTGGTACAAAAGACAAAATATTAAACTTACATGGGCTAAAAACCTCCTGGGCAGTATTCATTCTCATTACATTCATCCTCTTCCAAGTTATTCCGCCTTTTCATTACTCGGGCTTCCTTATAGTCATCTGTTCCGCAGCTTTGTCCGCTTTCCTCATACGGTCGACATCAAACCGTCGAAGGGCTTCAATTGTGTGATCTTGAACACATAATTCCTCTAAAACTCGCAGCCTACCCATATTTCCACCATTAAAAGTTATTACCGCATTACGAACCCCTAACTCGAGTGTTTGCTTCCCAACAAAGTTGTTCTTAGGCACTCTGCTCCAAAAAATGTTATTGAATGATTCGTTTACATTTTTGGTGCGTCCATGAAGGCACTTTTTTAGCAACTCCTTATTGCTCAAAGCTCTGTAAATAGGTTTGATTGCTAACATGACAGGTTCTGGGATTGGATGCTTATGTTTGTAGGCTAATGGGTTCTGTCTATATTTACACCATGTGTCTGGAGGCGGTGAGCACAATGCGTGGTTTGGTTTGTCATCAGTAGAAAGGCGATGGAAGTAAGTAGCCCACACTGCTTTATGCATACTGACTAAATCCCCAGTGTTACATCTAATTGCTTTTCCATAGTATGATTGGAGCTCATTAATAACATTGTCTGTCAGCCTACCTCGTCCTTTTATGGTTTTCCCGTCATCCAGTTCAGTACTGCCCAAAGTGTGTTTTAGTTTTCTGAGACGAGTCCCCAATCTCTTCTCTACATGTCCTACACACTCTAATTTATCTACATCAACATCATAAGGTTTGCTGTCTTTTATGCTTGAGTTCCGATAACATCTGAACATATCGCACTTTCCTATTTGTCATAGAGCGACTGAAAAGCGTGACTGCTGCCTGGGTCTCCATTCCTCCACTGGAGCCTTCGTAACTTTTTACACAATATTGTGCATGCTTTTGCTTCTGTTCTATACTTTTTGCTTTTGAACAACCACTACAACAATACTTGGTCAAAGTATCAAAATCTAACAATGCTGGTAACAGTAGCAACCCCATTTTTAGACCTGAACCCGCACTTCTGCCATGTTCCGTCAAATGCCACATAAATATCAGAGTTGCCATCATTCAGTTCAATAGTTTCCTCAGTGGCTCTAACCATAGACTCTTCCGATACTACACCCAAACATGCTGAAAGAATTTTAGTCTGCTTCACTCTTGCCAAGTTAGGTGGAGGTAAATTCAACTACGCGCAGAGCATTTTTCCTGATTCTAGGCCTTTGCCAATGCATCTAAGTCCATAAAAGAATCTTGCATTGGTTTCAAACAACTTCACTTTTTTACCAACTGTATTAGACTTAGGCCTACATTCTTGAGAAGTCCAGAAATATTTGTCATCATGACATTCTTCACAGCTTAGGCATAGCCTATTCACCAAACCGCTCCGCGATACAAAATCTTCTGATAATCTAACCTTACTACCACATGTACATAATAGCTCATTAAACATTGCACTGAGGGTTTCCATAGATATTAATATATTGCTAGAATTACCTTGGAAGTCACTAATTTTCTTTTTATTAGAAGACAACTTCAATCTTGACGAGCTTTCTATGCATGTTTTTGGAGTGGTTGGCCTAGGGCTAGGCCTAGACGTTTGTGAAGATCCAGATTGTACTTCTTGCAATTGTTCAGCAGGGATTATCAACGTTTTATTATACCTGTTGCCTCTGAACAAACGTTTCTTAAAAACTCCCTTTGGTTTTGTCATTTTGCCATAAAATAAAAACACTAAGCACAAACTCACTATTTTCAAAACAAATCACAGGTTTACACTAAATTTTGTTTGTTTACTAAAAGTAAGGAAGAAGAAGAAAGCCAATATACTGTTGTCAGCTGTCTCTTGAGCATAGAACAACACAGATAAATATCCACAGGCACCTAAATATCAACAGCAAACTATGTAGGCATACTATAACAAAGCACACAGGCAGTCACCAAAACTGCACCTGAATTGCTTGATTGCAAACTTTAAAAATATATTTAAAATAGTTCTAGGAAGTAATTTACTATATTTTATGCATTTTCTTGTTCAGAAAATATGTAAATAACAGAAAATGAAAGAAAATTTTTTTTGAAATTTATAGGTGTTCAACTCCCCTTTTTAAGAAACACCAGTTACATTTGCTTCAGGCCCAATGTACATTCCGCCGAGATATGACCCAAAAGAAATTCAATTTAGAGGAGTCTCGTTGCAACTTTATACCATCTCATGGAGATTTGCTGACCCCCAGATGCAAAAATTGTAAAAGTGAACAATTTTCAAAAAAATAACAAACATATTATTAAAAAATATTTAATACAAAAATGTTTGTAAACTTTGTAATATATTATAGAGGACAAAATTTCCTACAGTTTACTAATTCACAATAATTATAACAAATAAGACACATCACCAAGCCAAAATAAAAACAACACACTAAATAAACATTGTAGCTGGACAATCAACTGCACTACGATGCTATGTCGATGATTAGAAAAATGTTTATATTTTTTACATGAACTATATACCAAATTATTCATTAGAATGTTACGAATGAACTTATATGTAATATGACCTATTAAATACTATACTGAACCTGTCGTTTACCATTTGAAGGAAGTGAGTAAAGAACCGCTCGGCCAACGTTTTTCAGATATAGGGTTTTAAGCTCATTGAGAAAAGTGTCAAAAAATCAAAGATAACAAACAGATGAATTCAAAAATATTTATCTTAGTTTTGCTATAAAAGCTTTGTTTCAACAATCAGTAGTAAATCAACTAACTACTAGATAAAACATTAACAACTTTACTGACCATGTATTGCAATCCTCCTGAATCTTGTGTCCGTCAGTGTAACTCTTTCCTCCATGATGACATGGGCACTGATCGGGTCGTACGCACTCCTTGGTGAGAGAGTCTAATACATAGCCTCGTTTGCACACGCATCCTGATCTGCAGATTGTAGGAGAGAACTGAGGCCGATCGTGCATATTCTGAAAGCGTACAAATAATCATCAGCTGATTTCATTTACAACTAAAAGTGTGCAAGATCCCCAGATCTCATTGTTGGTAGGATTTTTCTGTTCCGCTTTTCTCGATTAATTTGTAGTATCGATATTGATCTTTAGAGTAGGGGTTCACAACCTGTGCCTAATCAAGGGCATGTTTGTGTTTTGGTGCTTTTGCCTCAATGCAGCAACAGTAACATAAATTTACTAATAGTCATAAATATTGATAATCAATTTTCGCTGATTATAAAACAAATTGGAATTACAAATAAAAGAAGAAAATCGTATTACTTCAACACATTTCTTACTAAAAAAATGTAATCTTAATTACACAGTTCCACTAAGATTTTTGATACTACAGTATATCGATTTTATAAGTTTGTCAATTGTATAATTTTAACGTTCCAATCCTAAAGGCCTTGGCACAGATAAAACACAGATTTAACAAATAAATTACACAAGATAGTTTTGATCACAGATTTAATTTATAGGGTTGACATGTAAGCGTACTACCTAAGCCTACCCAGTAGCTTCACCATTAAATTTCATTATTTTTCAAAAGAGCAATATTGAGAGTAAAATATACATGCTCTGTTTTATCATCATTTACCACAAGGTTATTCACAGAGAAACAAGTTTAAGCTAGTTGCAAGGAACTATAGAGCTGAGTTTTTATAGTCAAAATATCTTTGCGTGAGCTGAACGAAGTGGTATTACCTGCATGTAGAACTGAGAGGCATGGAATGTTCCCCTGTCAACCATTTACAAATATTATTTAAAAACGGCCCCTGAGATGCACCTGCAATAACATTCCTATATCTAGAGACATAATCGCTGACCGATTTGCTGTATCTTCTGCTTTCTATTACTTAACCCTAGAACCGGCAGCTTTAACAAAAATGGATTTTTTGACGTGTGCAAGCATTTATTCAAAAATTTGCCAAAAATAGAAAATGAACCCCAATCCAAAAGTGTTCCATAGCTTTTTTTGTAGAAAAAGGTTCAAAAAATTTATATATGCCAGTAAAAAAATGATAGATGTGAAATTTACAAAGTTATTAGCTCAAGAAACAAAAAATTTTCAGTTACGAAAAATTTTCAGATACGAAAAAAATTGTTCAACTTTAGGTCTACATAAAAAGTAGTAAACATTTTTTGTAAATTTTTTATAAATATAAAAAAGTTTTGTAATTCTAAATAGAACTGTATAAAAACATTTAAAATTTTCAAATTTCTTATTTTGAAAACAAGAGTTTTTATGTTCCTACTACAAGACTGCTATCAAAAGTACGCCACGTTTGAAATGTAATTTACTAATATATGCTTTGCCCAAAAATGAAATATTATTATAACTAAGTGTATAGAATAAATCAAGGAATTGAACTGTATACTTGTAAATTATCTTTTCAAAAAAGTGTTTGACTTAGAATTATTTGAATAACAAAAGTGAGAACAAATATAGAAAAGTCTCGTCCATACAAGCTATACGAGAAGGCCGCGAAAACTCCTATGTCTTCCCATGTTAAAAAGTACATTAGGGTTGAAATTCAAACGTAGGATGAGAACGTAATAACAGTCACTTTCCCACGGCCCTACACAACAAACTGTTCAAACAGAATATTTTTGGTTTACAGGGAAAGTTAGCTTGAAGCATTATCTTTACAAAGATACCAAAATATCTCTAAAAATAGATTATGGTCACATGTCACATGTAATAAGTAAGGCTGTTTATTGGTTGGAAAACTGACCAATTACAAGGGTATACAAACCGCTCAATAACTTCGCACCTATTTGTCCGATTTTCGATTGGATGGAAGTTTTGGATAGGGAATTGTGATGAATCCATCGATATATAGGCTTAACTAAGAAAACCTACTGGGCAGGCTGTATAGATTGACGAAAGTTGAGTTATTTCATTATGTTTTGTATGAATATTCTGGCGCCGATTGATTTGTAGAAAGCTAATAAACTGCAACGATGATTACGTATGTAAATATACGTTTTAGAAAGAAATTGTAAATACAAAAATTAAAGTTTGAAACATTACCTTTCCAATTGTGTTTGTCTTTTTGAGATTGGAAGATTTTTAGTGGGTCAAATATTTAATGTAATCATGTGTTACAAATGTGTTGTCATGATCGCATGTTTCGTGTGATCTGCCGGTTCTAGGGTTAAATAGGATTCAACTAATTTGAGTTATTGGTTTCTAATGCATAGAATTGAAACTTACTGAATTTTCTAAACTACAGACAAACACAGTCAAGTAGAAATGGTTCATAGATAATACATTTTAATTTTACTTACTGCATTTAGAGACAAAAATAAATTAATATGACATTGAAGTGTTGACGGATGTTGATATATTGAGGAGTGAGAACAAAAGGCCAGAACATTTCTCCAGACAGTGATGTAAATCAATCATCCGATCTTGGGACAGTTGAGACAGTTCATTACGAAACTCTGATTTGGCTGGACGTATTTCTGAACTCTATTGTTTTATAGATGTTGTAAATTTGAAAAAGATTACGAGCAATTTAAAAAGTTTTACATATTTAATCAACACATCATATTATTTCTACGAGAACATTTTTCAATTTCAAACAAATTCTACAAGTACGGTCAAATGCTGATGATATTTCCATATCAATATAGCCTACTTTTGATTTTTAATAAATACTAATAATATACGGTCGAGTAACAAGATTGTTTCTACATGAACATTATTGGATATAATATAATAAACTGTGAATCTTTTGCAAAGACAACGAAATAAATTGCATTATCCGATTGGATTACGTGTCAGTCGCATCATGAGAGGGCAATTGTCGTCAATAACATCTGATAAAGTCATAAACTGTAAATTGAATTGTGCTAGCACAGACAAAACATTTAACATTTTAAACCCTTTTGATTCAAAATTTTTTTGTATTTTTAATTGGTATTTTTTTATCTCTAACTTAATTCAAATTTCTAATTTCATTTAAATTTGTTTTGATATTTTAAATTTATATAATATTTATTTTTTGTTTATTACATGTTTGTAGTTTGGTAATATGGTTCATCAAATTTTTGATATCAGCTGTCAAGTTCGACTAGCATTTATTTTTCACCCATAATCTCTTGCTCAAATTTATTTGCAATTATTAACCCTATAACTGTTCGCAAAAATTCTGCAATGCCAAGCTATTTTGGTGCATTTTGCAAGCATTTTTTTTTCAAAAATTCACAAAATATAGTAATTATATCTCAATCCAAAAATGTTACATAGCTTTTTTGTAGTCATTTAATGTTTTAATATTCAAAGTTTTTTCTACTTCCAATCTTAAAAAGGGATTTACAGTAATTCTTCATTTGAATATTTCTGTTGTGGTCTTGAACCAAAGATGAATTTACAATTTTAAATATTGTAATGGATGCAGATTTTATCTTTAACAGTGCTAGTTAAATTCTATAATTGCTATTAATTTCATTTCATCCAAAATACTAATATATACCACTAATGGTAATTAGTATCTCAAGGTGAATAATCAAATAAATCAATCAAAAGGAGATTGACTGGTCAATGCCTTCAAGTATCCAGGGAAGGTTTACTGCAACTCACAATGCACAAAAGTCTTGTGTTTTTTTGTCACTAGTTTCCCCATACTTTCAAGACAACGGGGAAGAATGGTCAGACAGTAAGAGCTACATACCTTACAGGTGACAGGCTCTGGAGGTTCACAATGAGTAAACTCCTGATGACGAGTAGCGCTACATGCTGTCTTCAGATCCATAGACTCGTTAGGGTATTCCTTGATCTGTTCTGGTGTAGCAGAAGCACAGCTCCAAGCTCCGTTTTGGCACAAACTGAATAATACAAATTTTACAAAACATTATTATCTTTTAAAGGATATACGATTTATGGCTAAAAATAACCAGACTGATTTTCCTATAGACAAGCAGCCCGTGCCTCAATGTCAAATGCTAACAACCCAGTCGCCTTCCGTACCCTCCTCCATTCCTACAGCCGAGTCGAATGCCGATCCCTCAGTTATGCCGTGGCCTTTGTTAATATCGAACCAAGCATCCTCTGCCCGACAGAGATAATGCTTAAGGTTTTAATTGAGCAACACATTAACGTGAAAATCTGCCGCAGAAAGTCATTCCTTGTTAAAACAAGTATAAGATGATGAATGTTTATCACACAATTATGTTTTTGTGTAGATGATTAAACAAATCAAAGCGGGAGGAAATGAGATTGAAGGTGGCATACGTCCTGGACAACCTTTCACATGAACAACGAAGAAAAACGTTGAACAAATTAGTGATTTGAAGTTGTGTTACCAAGATCATAGGAATTTACAAAAAATCTGTTTGGCAGATTTCACGTGAACATCCTTAATCCATTGAGGTAGTAGTTATTCAGGCCTCTACAGTACTAGCATCAGCAATTAATTTTGATGAAATTACATGCGTTTCGTTTGAGCCTTATAAAAACGGTTTGATTAAAGATAAATCAGTGATGTTTTCACATCTTTTTTACTAAATTAGTATTGTTTGAATTAATATTGAATATTTTATTTTATACACTGCCATTTTATTTTAATTTTTGGTTTTTTAAAGATTTTTATCTTTAAAAATTTGTAAAATTGAGAGTAATAGACTATAAATTATTTTTAGTGGTATCTCACTTGACTCGTTTATTATTATTTTTAAGGCTAGAATGTTTTTACACAAAATAAAAAAAAAGTACCATATCTTTAGCTTATGCAAATATTCAAGTTATAGCAAATATTGTTAGAATCAATAGGTTCAACAATCCTATCATCAACATTAGGTCTAGGAATAAAATCAAAGTTGAGGTTACTTTCAGTAGGCCTATTAACTAAATTTGACTCTTGATCTAATATGTGATCTGAAATAAAATGTTATGTAAATTTACCTCCTTCATTGTCTGGATCAGGAATAATACCTTCCAAAGAAAACATCAAATAACATCTTTCCTCTCCTTCAAAGTTCCTTTCCGAGTCATTTAAAAATTAAGTTTTTAAAATTTTACTAACACATTTTATTAATAATACATTCCGACAAAAATACAAATGCTACGTCATCAAAAAATTGAATAGAAATTCAAGGAATACCTTATTTGAAATAACCACAACTACACAGCAATCGATGACACCTTAAAAATACTATACTATTGCAAAAAAGGAAAATTTATGAATCCACTGGAACAATATGAAATATATAAAATGTTCAAAACTAATCTGGATATACTTAATGAGAAATTACTTTTTGAATCAAACGCTTTATATGACACCATAATAACAGAAATATAATATACCTTACCCTAACTACCTTTTATAATGACAAATCAGTTTCCATACTTCACATAGATACGCAATAGCTCAGTGGGATAGGTTCGGTTTTATTAAATATGTTTTCGTAAATAATTTATTTAAATGTTTATGAACGTTTTTATTAAGTATCCATGACAACGGAGGATGTTCCCCAATATCTTGATAATGGCTGAATAGCCGTAACGGCCATCGTTTTACAGTAAGACAAGTGACTATTAACGACGGTAAGTTATAACATTATATTAACCCTTCAACGTGTTTTGCCGTACGTTATACGCCGGGATTTCTTTTCCTTCGGCGCGTTTTGACGTATAGCGTACGCTCAGGAACATTCCATCTCAGCTAAACTTGAAACAATCTCGAAGCAATCGATATTGCAGCATAAATGTAGATATTGTAGCATAAAATTGGCCGATTGAATTTCTTGACAAAATTAGTTCACCAGTGCATCAGCTGTTTTACCACACAAGTTTGTGACATTGGTCTACTACATCTTTGTTTACATTTGATCACTTATAGTGTATTTTATGTTTGTTAGTTGATTGAATACGTTTGGAAATCGTGTTTTGAATATTTTATATTGGTTTCATTAGTGTTTTCTTAGATATGTGTTTTGTGATAAGACTACCACACTAAAACTAACTTTTGACTGGTATGTAAATATGTTATGACAAATAAACTCATATGTTATTGATATTACCAAAAAGAATGTAATCTGCTGTTTAATTTAGTAAAAGAATCATTAAAATATTCCAAAAAATAAGTTAGTTACTAACGTTTTTATACAAACATGGTTCATAACTCCTGAAAGCTTAAAACAAATCCCGCAGTAGGGGGAGTTTCTCTCATAAAAAGTCACACGTAAGGTTAACAAATGTTGCATCGCTTTATATGTATAAATCTACATTCCTTCCAATGACATGGATATACACGATTGTTCCTTATACTAGAAAGAATAGTGACAAATATAGAAAATTTAACTCACCAATACTTGAGACCTTTAGTTCCAGGTCTGATTTCCTTATGTCCTGCTGGATATTCCATACCATTACGCACACAACTACACGTAGCTACAGGCACACATTCCCCTTTATTGTCTAGAGCACGGCCTGCAGGACAATAACATCCTTCAACACACTCTGTAGTTTTGGAACACCCCTTGTCTCGACTCAAGTCCTCACAGCTGCGGGTACACGAATTACCACACACGCTGTATTGCATCCCACTCGGACATTGGATACCTGTTGAGAGATAATTATTATTAATTTACAATTGAGACCTTGTGTATTTGATATAACACATTTAAGATATTTGAAGGCAAAAAAGTTTAAAAGTTTAGATTAAAACATGTCTATCAAAATGAGGCAACATTTTAATCCTTACTCTACCTAGAACAGACACTACAAATTTCACTTACACTATACTTTGAAAAACTTTTTGTAACCAAATAATAATAACACAGATGATCATTTCTTATTCTGAAGAACTTTCTTTCGACTTTTAACTTTTTGTGTTCTATTTAGAATACCTTAAAAAAACCAACAAAATTAGTTCCCCGAACATTTTTTACTGGTACTTCGGATTTATTGTACTTTTTTTTTTAATATATCCAACCCACTGCCGGTAGGTCAATTTTTAAATCCTTTCTTAGTGAACACCTACTAAACGAAACTCTATGCAAAATATCAGTGCTCTAGCTATTTGCAGTTCTCGAGGTACTCTGCAGGATGAGTGACTGGTATTGGCTTCTTTATACAGGGTGATTCAGGAAGAAACGGAGAAATTTTCAGGACGTGTTCTACTAGTGAAAATAAAGAAAAAAGTTCATTTAAACATAGGTTTGGAAATGCTTCGTTTTCCAGTTGTCCAACATTTTGTTTCTTTAAAAAATATTTAACCCTTTATGGGCGACCCAATCTCTAAGAGCGGTTAGCGCCTTTAAACACAAATACATGCTTAAATGATTCCATAGTTCCATAGTATGTTTAGACCAAATCAAAAGTATAAGCAATGTCCGTTACGCCTTATCGGTCTGTGTTCTGTCGCCAGAGCAAATGAGTCTACTATCGTAAGCGTTCTCAGCACGGCTTACGCCTATAGACGCATCTGTTTCACCAGCTGCTACTTGTTTGTTTGTACTGATAGCTGACTGATATTCAGGCCGAAGTTTTAATTTTGTATAAGTTCTTGTTTTTCTTACTTTAGTATGTAGTTATTTTATTTTTTAGACAACAATAAGTATTGCTTTTATGTAATTAGTTTTTGAATAATTTTTAATTCTGCTAAATTTAGTTTTAATTTTTTTAATTCTTAAAAAAACATTTTAAACAATTTTAAAATTAGTTGAGTATTTTTCGTGTGTGATTCGTAACCCTAAGAAACAAAATTTAAAAAGAACATTGAGAAAATAAATATATATTTTTAAACTCTAAATGAGCGGCAGCCCATATTTTAGCTTAGTGCTTTAAAAGGGTTAATATCTTTGGATGAAGGAAATATAATGAACACAAATTTTGAAAACACATTTGGTATGACATCTTTTACCCATGTACAAAAAACCATTTTTCATATTTTTCAAAATGGAAGCAGTTTAAAAATTTTACTATAAATTATTTTGAAAACCGCTAACTTTACAAAACATTTGATGAAACAAAAATTTCCTTTTTCAATAACATTATCTTATCTTCTAAAGCGAGAGATAATTGTCTATCTGCTAAATGGATCTGGAATCTCCGTCTAAGGATTTTTGATTTTTTGATTTTATATGGGGCTTTTGGCCACAAGAAATCGATTGGATTCGTTTTCTACGTCTTTTTATTAGATTAAAAAGTGAAATTTGTCCATTTTAAACAATACAAAGCACAGCTGATGCAAATGTTTTCAATGTCATTACAATAATCATCTGTTTTCTTTTAAACGAAGCACAGCTGATGCAAATGTTTTCAATGCCATTACAATAATCATCTGTTTTCTTTTAAACTGTATTTTATTAGAGGTAAGCCTAATGTTGTATCTATTTATAGTTACCATGGCAACGAATACTTCTGCTAAATAAACATACCCTTTATTTAGTTGTTTAATGTTATAGGCCTAACCTAAACGATGTTCACGGAAATTTGCAATAATAGTTATTGACGTGAGCGAACTAGGCCCTGCTTATAATCGAGCTTTAGCTCGGTCTCCTGGTACTTTCAGTATAACATAAAAGATAACCAAGTTATTGGCTAAAAATCGGTTAGATATAATGAACAACTACCAAGATACAACATTTTTAGTTTTAGTATCTTTATTAAATATTTTGAAAGAAAAACAAAATGGTGGATAACTATTTTATATGAACGTTTTTCTTTATTTTCACTAGAAGAACACGTTCTGAAAATTGCTCCGTTTCTTCCTGAATCACCCTGTATGTAAATTAACTTTCTTAAAGTAGTTTTAATAGGTTTAACTATCAAATCAGATAAACTATCACTAATTTAACACCACAACACTAACAATATTCTCTTACCACAGCCTTTGACAGAAGCTCTCCAGTCAACCACAGCTCCTTGGTGGGTACACGCTTTCCCATAAGCTGCAATTATAGGACATAGACAATCTGCCATCTTGCCATGACACGAACATACGTCGTACAAACAGTCTTCGTAGTACGGAGTTGGGTCCACAAAGAAATGGCAATCTGTAATAATTGTATAAGATGTGGTTGACTTGTCCTCATAAATGTTATAAAGCATTCAAGATATAAATAAATGACAAATGACATAAGGTAGCCTCAAACTAGAAACACGTCAGGTTTAAGAGGCGAGATCAACCTTCTACTTTCTCCAAAAGCCTGACTTGGCGTTACAACCAATTCCACAAATTTCACAAATTACTGCTTTAGCTACATTTAACTTGGAGAGTTACAACTCCGTAATGTATATTAATTATCTTATAATTTTACCTTGTATATTGCGTACAATATTTATATACAAAATGTATATCATCTTTTATAGCAAACTTTTCAAAATACAGTACAACCTCGATAATTCGAGGTAATTGGAGCTGCTGACTGTTCCTCGAATTATAAAAAATTTGGAATACACGGAGAAATGGACAAAAATAAAGAATAATATATTTTTGAATGTTTTAATTTGTCGAAATATTAGAAAATTTAATAGTAGAAAATGTTTTGATTTTATCTCTATTACGGCATCATTCCCCTACAGTTACTTCACTGACACCGTACTCAGCTGCAAGTTTCTTGAAGGTATCACCATTGTCTAGTTTTTTGAAGGCCTCTAATTTAATTTTAATTGGCACAAACTTTCTTTTAGCTTTTCCACTCATCATTACAAAAACTTAATCAAAATTAAAAACTAAAACACTTTGAACAAAAACAGTAAAGAATGCACTCACTAATCAACAATGTTACACAACACCGATATGCGCAGCGCGCTTACTACTGTGAGAACTGACAGTTTACTATTGAAATTGAACTACTTTTAGAATAACAAGAGAGGGAGACAGTCAAGTATGGGATGTATGACTGAGCTCGTATGAGATATAAGAGGCGTTGGCGAGACTCAAAGTTGGCTCATTACCTACCTGCGATCGGTGGTGTGTCGCCAAGCCCGCCAAGGGAACACTAGCCAGCCTCTTCGATTCCTTGTCACTTTCAAAAGACTAGTTGGCATTTTAAACCTACAATGGAGCAGAGCTAACAAAGTAATTTGAAGGTGCGCTACAATCGATGTTTTAAAAGCTTTAAATAGCAAAAAAAGCTGTTTTTAATTTTGCAAACACAGCTCGAAATTCCCAGACCATCAAACTACTGCGACTCGAATTATTGAGGTTCTACTGTAGAAATAAGTAAGGTTTTGTTTCATAAAAAATGTATAAAAAGTTAAAATTTTAATGAAAAATTTTACAAAGTTTTTATATAATAAAAGTAATGACAAAAAATATTCAAAGAGTGAACAATTTTTATTTTGAAGCCAAATGAGAGAAAGGTTGAATTAACTATTTTCTGTACGGCCCTTTGATCATGATTGGTGTGGTGCTGGTTTTTTCCATCCTATATGTGATACTCTCATGGACTATCTTGTTTTACTCATACTGTATTTAAAGTTTTAAGGTTTTCACATTGTACTGTTTGCTGCCAGGTTGGTGAACGTTAGTAAACCAATAGCGAGGTCTGATTAAATAAAACTCCTGCCCAGTACCAAACATGATAAACTTACCAGCAAACAGTCTGCCAGTAATGTTAGCACAGTATTTCTCAGCAATGATTTTATTCTGTATGTTGACCTCACAAGGATGGCTCACGTCTTTCTTTGTATAGCTGTTTTCACACTTTTCTCGGGTTTTCCATTTGTTGGCGAAGGAAATGGTGTCCTGCTCTATGTCACCTTCAGGAGTTAGAAAGTCATCCTTTTGGTTGTTGTTGAAAGTGCCGCATAAACCCTATAGAACAGTAACAAATACAGGTTAGGGTTGTATAAAACCAGAGTGCATCCTCGTAATCTTCATCAGCACAATAACAATTAATTACAGTACTACAAATATATATTCAATCAATCAATCTTTTATTCATTCTTTTTTTCGACAAATATTACATTTGTATAAGGCAGGTCCCATAATTTACAAGTAGGCATGCAATATAATAATAATGCTTGGTACACCAGCAACCCTACAAAGTTTATAAAAATTATAATTTTGATAGCAGAATGTACACATAAACACAACAATTTTTTTTTACATTAAAATTTAAAAATACAACTATACACAATTTAACAAAATATAAAATATGATCAAGACTATACGCAACATTACAAAGCCCCGAACAATAGTCAATCTCTAAAATAAAATAACACACATAAATATAAAATATAGAAACATGGAGGCTCCACACACCCCTGTCAGTGCCCCACAAACTCCTCCACAGAGTAACAAGATCCAGACAACAGCAGTCGTCTCAGTCTGCCTTTAAAACATGAATAATCATTAATCTCTAGCAAGTCTGGAGGAAGGTTATTCATAAATAGCGTCCCAGCTTGCGAAGGTAACTTACTAAATAAATTTAGCCTGTGCTGTTTACCCCGATATTTGCAAGCCATTCTAGTATGGTAATCAACATGCTTACACTTAAATTTAAAATAAAGGATTGTTTAGCATTAACTTGTGAGGAAGCCCTCTGCTCCAAGTCGTATAAAGATTCTGCTTGAACATTCAATGTCGTGTCGTCAGCAAACTGAATTAGTCTATCCACATGTACTGATGAAATACTATTTACATAAATTAGAAACAATATTGGGCCAAGCACTGAACCCTGAGGGACACCACTTGTCAACTCTACTTTGTCAGATAATTTACCCGCAAAAGTAACCTGTTGAGTTCTATTATTTAAATATGATTTTAACCATGACAATGGTTGTCCTCGAACACCTATTTTATCACATTTACGTTGGGTACGTTGGGAAAACCTTTATAATTTTTGATGGGACTTCAAGACAAATGGAAAAAATAAAGCACTACTTAAACTCAATAAACACAAATAAACAATTTACTCTTGAAATGAAAAATTTTTTTTTAAAATTTAACAATAAATAGCAACAGGATACATTCAAATTTAATATATACAGGAAACCAACCACAATCGATATCACCATAAACTCTGATTCCCACCATCTCAAAAAATGGCAGCTTACAACAGCACAATCCATAGACTAATCACTATACCTTCACAACCACACGATTACCAGGATGAATTAAACACATAGCCGTTAAAAACTGATACGTAGTCTTTTCAATTGACAAGCTACTCTTCGAAAGAGAACGGTACGTTAATCTTTGTGTCAACAGAATTTGTACCAAGATTCTTCCAAAGGTAATCTTCTACGCCTTCAAAAAAAATTAATAGAACAATTGCCTTCTGCACTAATAACAAAATTGAAAAGTTACTTCACCCCCAAAACCTAAGACCAGATCAAACAGGTGTATAGAAAATAACTTGTTATACCTGTGACAAAATATACATAAGACAACTGGAAGAGCGTTCAAAGTATGTTTTAAAGAACAACTGCCGAAAAAGACTGTTTCGGGTAACAAGTCCAATTACGCGTGACACTTAATAGATGATAACCACTATTACATGGACTTTGGTGCACCTACTGTGTTTTTTTTTAAATGTGTTTTATGTGTTCATTATTTTTAACTTTAATGTGTTGACAACCTCTAATCAATGAGGGATTTTCTGATGATGGGATTGATATCCCGAAATGCATAAAAAAAGTAAAAAACGATGACACCGACAGATAATAACAGGTACTGTACTTTATTATATACAATTAGCAACCTGGAAAATGAAAAATGAATAAAAAATTGCTATCAGTTTTATAATTTACCTTAGTTTTTCCCTTGAGAGATGCAGGAGCATGTATATACACTCTTGTCTGTCCGTCCCACCACACTTCCACTCCATCGGGTAGTTCCACTACATAGACAAAACATAAACTTTACATAACTTAACCTATTTTATTTTTAAATCTTTTTACTCATTTGCTTGACTGAGGGACTACTTTGAAGTGATAAAACAAATGAAAATTAAGGATATGTTTATGTGCAATTAATAAATAAATGTTTTTATAGCATCTGGATTAAAAATAAGGTTATTTAAAAATACATTGAACAAAACTTCAAGCATCTGCTGGCCCATTCTTACAGCTTCAAGGATTGGTTTCCTAAGGCTGTTATGTTATTGATAATGTTAGCTGAAATCAGATAAGTCACTGAAATAAGCCTTTGTAAAATAATCCTTTATTTGTTTTACACAGATGTGCGTCCAG
>JAGFPH010001894.1:151185-177951 GCA_018207615.1 Philaenus spumarius
TATTTTGTTTCGATAATATCGTGATATCGATATTAGAGCTTGATATCGATATCAATATCGAATATCGGAAACTTCCCGATATCGCAACAACCCTAGTTGTTGCACCCGATCACTGAGGAGGAGGGTGAGTAGTGGAATCTTCATTCCCTATAACCAATCTCGGATGAAATTTTCGACCCAGTGATTTTGGAACCGCAAAATCGAATCACAGGATTGATCAAATTCCAACTAGACTGATAAAAGGCCTAAAAGCATGTAGCTTGTCAAAGTATTATTTATATAATTCATTATAACAAAATAAGCCATATTTATTTAGCATTTCTTTTATTTAAAAAATATTAATAAACATTAATCGCACTAAAAGGAGCGAAAACATTTTACGTCAAAGTGGTCAGGTAGGTGCGTCAACAACAAGCTACACAGTGGTTTTTAGGCAATAAGTTGTATGTTTAAATTGTTGCTTTTGTACTAATAATTGCAATGGCACTTTTTTAAATAAACAAAATTAAATCAAGCAGGGTGGTCGCCCTGCCGCCAAGCTTAAAAAAAAAAAAAAACAAACGCTCAAAACAACGAACGCGCGAAACGAACTGGCGGCAGGGAACCGACTGCTTATACTACCGAAGTACAACAAACGGCGTTTTGACGTTGTTCATATTCAAAAACTACGAAACCGACATCAATGAAATTTATAACATTTGTTGTCTGGACGAATACAAGTCAAATGAGACCAGAACGACATTTCTAGGTGAAAAATTCGCGGAGATATGAGGCGCTGAAAATGGCGTTTATGACACGTTTTCGTAATCTTCTTATTCTCCTTCAGCTATACATATTAAAACAAAGGAACTACCAAACAGATTTCGATGAAACTTGGTATGTAGGTGTATTTCGACGAAAAAACAATATGGAAAATAGAATCTTTTCGAAAAAACGTCATTTGACTTGTTTTATCGCAATTTCAAAATTTTGAACCCCCCCAAAGTGCTCAAAAAGTTTGGGTCAAGAGATATAACATACAAAAGGCACTTCTGCAATGCAAACGTGATCTCCATACCAAATTTCAGCAAAATCCGTTCATATGGGGAGGCTGTAGCCGTGTCTAAAGATTTCGATATGGCCCCAATCGATAATATCGATATGATTGATCGATATATATCGATATATGAAATTTGTTGTCTGAAAGAATACCTTTCGAATGAGACCAAGAAGAATGTTGTAGGTTTAAAATTCGCGGAGATATTACGCGTTGAAAATACTATGCAGAACAGATGATTGGAGGTCTCATATTGATTATAGAAAACTACCAAACGGATTTTGATTTTTATTTCGACGAAACTTGGTCTGTAGGTGTATTTTGACGCATAATAATAAATATTTTTATTAAAAAAAAACATGTGATACAAAACCGAAAAAAAACTTCAAAAAAGTAAAAAAACGCCAACCTTAAAAAAAAAATTAAAATAAAATCATTTAATCACAAAAAAAAGGTGTATAAGAGAAATTTTTTTTTAAATGAGAAAAACCACAAAGTACAATGATATCAAATGAAATGGCCAAGCTACTTTTACATCTCCAATCTACAATCCCTTTCACACCTCTCCCCTTCATTTCCTCCACCCATTCACTGAACCTGAAACTGAAAACTTTTCAAACACCGAAACCTGAAAAAAAACTGGATACGAAAAAAAAATGTTAAACCTTGGCGGCGTGTGTAATGTGTATAGTGCAATACTTATTTATGTACTTGTTTATGTATCAGCTGCACGAGCCGCCAAGCTTTTAAAAATGTTTTTTCGTTTCCAGTTTTTTTTCAGGTTTCGGTGTTTGAAAAGTTTTCAGTTTCAGGTTCAGTGAATGGGTGGAGGAAATGAAAGGGAGAGGTGTGAAAGGGATTGTAGATTGTAGATGTAAAAGTAGCTTGGCCATTTCATTTGATATCATTGTACTTTGTGGTTTTTATCATTTAAAAAAAAATTTCTCTTATACACCTTTTTTTTGTGATTGAATGATTTAATTTTTTTTTTTTTTTAAGGTTGGCGTTTTTTTACTTTTTTGAAGTTTTTTTTCGGTTTTATACATTACATAATAAAATAATGTACAAGATAAGGAATGATAATCGCGTAACAATAATCACAGGCGTCGGTCTACTCTTACTACTACTAAGTGCACCTAACTACCCAATTAATATTATTGTTTATTCAAGTCATTTATTTGATTGTTTATTTAGTTCCTTACTTATAAATAAATAAATTATGATATTTATTTAGACAATCTATTATTCTCTTGATTAAACAGTACTTGTACCAGTCAAAATACCTTAAAACGTAAAAATTTCCTAATCCCAGAACTGATACTTTCAATCCCGGGATTGCCGTAGAGGTAAATCGGCACGGGATCCCGAGATCCCGGGATTGGATTCCCTACCTATAACGCAAAAGCGTGGTGATTCATCTGCAGACAAGGTGAGGCGGTTTTGCAACTGTTAAATTTGTTTAAAATACTAAACAGTTTTATTAAACTAGTTTTATGTTTAATTTTTTAAGAAAAGGCCTTCAAAGTAAAATATTGTATTACTTTTAATCAATTTTGTGATTTTTTAGGTATTTATTAAGTACGTAGTTGTATGGTGTATCGGTCGGGTCGCGCAAGACACATGGTTCCCTTCCTTGGGCCGTATTTTGTAGATCCCTGATGCGGAGATAACTCAGAGAGTGATTATATGGGTAAATTATATGAGAGTGATTATATATAAACAAATGTACGGAAACGCTTCTTTTACTATCTGTTTTTTTTTTTTTACTAAATAATTTATATCTCTAGAAGGGCTTAACCAAATGAGTTGAAATTATGCACATTCCTCATCAATGTAAAAACCTAAATTGAAGAAAAAATCAAATTGTTCCGGTAATCCGTTTCCAAATTGTGGTCATTTAAACATTTTAAATGAGAATAACTCAAAACCGTAAATTTTTATAAAAAACTTCAAGAGTAAATTTTTATAAAAAACTTCAAGAGTAAATTTTTGTAGGTCGTTTTATTTTCTATCCAAAGGTGTAAGTGTGAAAATTATAGAAAAAAGAGTAACAGTAAAACAGTGTCCATTAGTTTGACGGGTTCAACATCCATAAAAACAAAGCATTAATTAAGTTGAAAGCTGTTAGACAAATTTATTTGAGATTGTACATTGGGTTGGTCATTTAGTCAAAAGTTTCAGAAAAAATATTTTGGTAATATTTACAACAATTTCTAACCTGGATTGTTAACATGTTCATAAAAAAGTTGGTAAAATTGTTGTTTTACAAAATTTATAGATAACATGTAGAAGGGTTAAAGGTTTGTTAACAAAATAACATTAACAAATAAGGGTTAAACATTTAGTTATTGAGCGTTATAAATTGAAAGTAACAAGAATTCTCAGTTTTTTACAAAAGATAAAGCACTAACCTTATAATTCTGCCATCAAATGTGCGATAATGGTCTCCACCCCACGCATAGCACACGCCTGGCGTTGGGGTTTTCGTTTCCAGTACAAACAAAGAATCCAACAAATCAGAGAATCCTACATTCAACCCGTAGCTTTTACCTTTTGCATAAGTACGGAACCTGTTTTTCATGTCATCTTCAGTGAGAAACTGTCCTGAGAAATTACTGTACTGCAAACTCATGTCTTCTCCTGAAAAGTAAATTTTAAAATCCATCAGGTTTTCCTGTACGTATGCGTTCACGCAATTCAAGTTTGGCTATTTGTTACATCCTTTCTTAGCAAGCTCCTAATCCATGACCTGAATATCCAAGGAAAGTTTCAACTCTCTAGCTAGTGCCATGATAAATTAGTGAGGTATCATAAAGAGTGTAAAATAATTTGATAGCACAGCTGAAAGGCTGATGTGAGTTGAACGAATTTCCAAAATTAAGTTTATGTTTTAGGGTTTCAACCAACTATTTGGGAAATTGATTTACTCAAATGTGTGTACGAAATATAATAGTAGAATTTGTTTGTACCTAAGACTTAAGCTTCGACTCGTTAGATTCGCAGCGGAGAGTTTGCAACTCGACCTTGCCGCCTCGGTTATGAACTGCTTCACTTCGATTGCAGCGTACAAACTCAGCCATCGGCCTTGGAGCAGAAGATGCCCCCACAGTAAAATCCCTTATGTGAATTTAAAACGGGTACTTTTATGGTATTTCACAATTTTGGGAAAATCAAGCAAGCTATAAGGTCGAGTAAAAAACTAAAAAAAAAGGCCCTAAGGCACAAGGGCCTAAGGGGGGCAGAATAATATCCTACATTTATTTTTTTAAATAAAACCCTAATTTCTAATGTCATCCCAAAACGGGTTCTGGGACCATGATCGGTGCTCATTTACTACTCCCGACCTTAGGTCTTAGAATAAGGGTCACTGCTATAGCTCATTTTTCCTATGGAAATTAGCTAATAAGAAATTAGCTCTATTAGCTAATAGAGGATACACCTCGATATAATTTAAATGGATTGCTATATCAACGTAAAACCTCTGCTATACCTATTATAACAATTTTTCTGGAGGGGTTAAAAATGCTGCCCCCCTTTTGAAAAATGTGTAAAGATGGCAACTTTAATTTTTTAAATGGCAACCCCTATCTTGTGACATATCATTGGAAAGCCCTTTAAAAACCTCAAATTTCTGTAATAAGAAAATAAAAATCAGCTGACACACTTATAAAAATCTATTTGCAATTTGATTACTTAAGTCAAAGGGATAAAATAGAATAACTGCACAAAAAATTAAATAATCATTTAAACGCTTTCTTTTTCTTTGTGCTCAAAAACAAATAACAAATTTCTGTACAATTTACACAAATATTAGTAAGAGGATTGTTTAGAGAATAGGGTCACTACAAACAAATAGATTAAAATGGGTTAACAACCTTGTCTATACAATAAAAATAAATTGCACTAACTTCCTTCAAGCTATAAAGCTAACTTTGTGTAATATTATGCTTAAGTGAAATAAAAGCCATTTACAATTCTATTTCTAACGACAAAGTAATGAATTTTGATTCTTAAAATTAAATCAAGCCATAGTGAAGCATTGTTGGGTCAACTAAATAAAGTTATATTTTAGTGACCGGCTTTAGATCATTGGCAAAACATCACCAAAATAAAATAAAATTGTTTGTAAAAATTGGTACTTTTATTAGAAACCTACTGCAGAAAGGAGATAGGAATAGTTACATCTGTCCATATTTTCATTTTTATAGTCACATCTATATAGCTTTTATCTCCTATATTGTACTACATGTTATTAACCATTTTTCTCTAATGCAGACTGTGAAACAATACATGTGGGACATAGTACTCCAGGCAGCAATACTAACCCAACATAGACCGATGCCTTAGTCAAGAATCTTTCTCCGAAGCAGTGTATTCAATAGTCAAAATCAGATACAATGCAGGGGCTGTCCGACGTATAAGCGGACTACGCGGTTGCCGGTGGCGCCCTCTGCACATGGGCTTCCATGGTAAACTTAGAGAATATAGTTTACAACAAGGGAAAACAAAACCAACAACACAAACTATTTGTCATAAAAGAGTTAGTTTTAGTTTCGTCCGTTGCAGTTTTGCCTCCAAAAAGTCACCCTGCTGAAGCATTGTTCTTCGTAAGCGTGGTTACATAGAAACTTTCCACAACATTTTTGTTGCACTGCGAATATTATTGACTCTCCCAGTCTCAGTTGCTAGCGGGGAAAAAGCTTCTCCAAGTTAAAACTCATATTTAGGTTCAACATATTTAGAGAAAGGAACACTTGAGTGGACTGGCAACATTGGCAATTGAAAATGAATTGTTAAATGAAAAGGACACTGACTTGCTACTTAAGGAATTTCAAAAGTAAAAGCCAGAAAATTCCACTTTTAATTACAGGATATTCTTAGTTTGATTTACAGACACGATTTTTTTAATTTGATTGCCATTTAATATCATTATGATAAACTGTAAATTGTAATATAATTTTAATTCTTGTTTGTAAGGTTTTGAGTGTTGTAATAAGTTACTCTCTACCTTTCAAATTTAGTCAAAATTACAATTTGATAAAAATGATTGGTTAGTTGAGTTATGACGGAAAGGGGGGAGGGGAGAAAGTGGTTTGCTTACACTTGAAAAATACCTAGGGCCACTCCTGATTTAATGGCACCTCTACTTAGCTTGATTAAAATACAAATTCTTTTTATAGAAATGTGACATTCTCAAGATTTAAGTCTAAGCAAATGGAGATTGAGTTGAAAGGTATAATTAATTTCATAGATAATGGATAAAAAGTTTTTGTTCACAAATATTTGTCTCATTAATTACTGACCGGCCCTCGTGCATTGTATCCCACTGACACCGTATCAGTGCTGTACTGTTAGTTTTTTCTCTTTTTCTATGTTTTAGGGAAAAGTTTTCTCCATTATCTCGTAAGAGTTGAAGGTTTGACTAATTCCATGCAGGTGTAACTTTATAAATGCAGTCGAAAATTGTGAATTTTCTCCTCAACATTTTAGGCTGGAACCTTCTTTGAATTTTGACAGGAGCAATTTTGTTCCAAAGATTTCCGTCATTAGTGCTATGTTATCTTTATCCTTAGGTTGGGTGAAGGTAGTGGCAAGGCAAAGATCTCGAAACCTATTAAATAATTTGTATTTGTTGGTCTTGTGGATAATCATTGAATCTACTGTAGTTAATTGTGCCAACAAGAGATATAGCCAGATTCAAAAAATCAATTGTAGAATACCTGCACCAAAATTAGGTACCTACCTTGAAAACAATCAGTTTTGTATGTACAAATAATTATAATATATTATACATTTAGTTTGACATTCAGTTGCCTCAAGACTCAAATTTGTCTGATTTTTAAAAAATATAACCCTACAACTGGTAAACAACACCCACAGCTGTTCTTTTTTACCTCCTACAACTAGTACCAACAGCTGCAGCTGTCATATTTTTCAAGCATAATTTTTTACATCGTAAATAATATTTAATAGGTTGTATTATATAACAGTTTACTCATGACATTCTAACGAATAATTTAGTATACAATTCGTTACTCTATGACTTATGACAATCACACAAAAATATATAAAGTTTCGAATCTATGACATGGCATCGTAGCGAAGTTGATTGTAGTTAAAATTGTTTATACATTTTTGAATATGTAAAGTAATTTTTTGAAAATGCTCAAATTTAAAATGGTTTTTGAAAGTGAAACTTTTTTATAGTATCATGTAAAGAACTTTATTTGCTACATTTTGGATTTATCAAAAAAAATTTTAGCACTTCTTTTGGAACTTTTTTTAAAAAAAGTTTGGTACTCAAAAATAAAATGGAGAAAAATTTTCTAAAATATTTTGTCTGCATAGCAATGTTTTCTGTACTTTTCTGAACAAGAAAATATATAATACCAGCTGACCCGTACGGCGTTGCCCGTGGTGGTTGGTATTTTCAGTCTTTTTAACGTAATTGTATTTTTTTTAAGTGTTCAGTCAGTCAGTGGTATTTGGCTTTTACATATATATATCTTAAATAATAAAAGCACTATTGTCATAATAATAAAAGATCTTAAATTATGATTTTAGTAACTTTGATCCCCCAAACCCCTCCTAAAATTTCGAAATTTTTCATACCCTTTCTTAGTGAGCACCTATGGTCCTAGAGGAAGCTACATACCAAATTTCATTCCAGTCTGTTTGTTAATTTTGGAGAAATCGTGATTTAGTAATTTTTACCCCGCAAACCCCCCTAAAATTTCCAATCTTTTAAAACCCTTTTTTAGTGAACACTTATAGCCCTAGAGGAAGCTACATACCAAATTTCATTTTAATCCGTTCGGTAGTTTTTGAGAAATTGTGATTTAGTAATTTTTACCCCCCAAACCCCCCTAAAATTTCCAATCTTTTAAAACCCTTTTTTAGTGAACACTTATGGTGCTAGAGGAAGCTACATACCAAATTTTATTTCAATCTGTTGGGTAGTTTTTGAGAAATCGTGATGAGTGAGTCAGTGAGTGAGTGAGTGGTATTTCGCTTTTATATATATATATATATATATATAGATTGTATACTTTGCTTGAATGGAATACATTCTGTAGATTTTTAAATGACAATAGGCGCAAGTAGTATAAAATACCCTACCAGTTGAGGCTTCCTCCATACCAGTAGGGTTAAGGTTTCCAATGAATTTAGCATGTCGGTTGGGGTTACTTACCAAAGAGACACTGAGGCACAGAACTAGGAACATACATTCCCTGCGAGTAATCACAAGAGTATACTGAGGCTGGAGTGGACTTGAAAGTCATTCCCACAGGACAAGAGAGCATACAAGAAAACACACCTCCTGTTTCAGAACAATTGTAGTTTCCATTGAAGTTTAGTTTGCGTGTATCGCATACATCCACAGCTGTAAAGCAAAGGCAATTAGTTTTATACAACGCAATACCACTTCATACATTCAATATTCTGAACAATGAAACTATTCAACAACAATATATACAGAGTGTAACTAGCGAAAAACTTATGAATAGCGTTCAGGTATTGGCAAAATCAATTGGAGTCTCAACCTTGGCGCTACAAAAGATTCTATGTAACTATTTCCATAAGGCAAAAACTTTCTCTACGACTTTTTAGTACAAAATCAACAGTTACCTTCCTGGCCTCCATATATTTAACTTTGCATGACTTAAAAAATCTTTCTGTTCGAGTTTCAACAAAATTACCAACCTAAGACTAGATTCACATCTGATCCTACGACAATCTAGTGTATTACTTCGGCTCGCATTAAAATGCCGAAGTATTGAAATCGTGCGATAATTTTTGTGTGTCTGCTTGTCTGTTAACACGATATATGCACTCACAGACGTCGTAGAAAACTTCTGGTGGTGCCAAAATCTTTATAATTTTATTGCGGAGAGTTGTAAAGCTTTGAGCTTTCTAGCGTGAGGCGTAGCGTGTCAGGGTCACGCTTTTGGGTCCAACATGTTGAAAATACAGGTGGGGTAACGTTTTATACGTTTTTGGGTATGGGAAAACCGATTTTGAGAGGTAAAAAGTCATAGCGCGTCGGGGTCACATTTTTGGGACAAAATTTGAAAATATTGGGTCAAAATTTTGAAATTACTGTGTGTTGTTTCGTTTTTTATGATTTTCACTTATCTTGTTATTTGCCATTCCGACTACTGTTATAAATCAATATAATTTGAACAACTTACCGTCGTCAGTAGTCAAATTTGCCGCATGTACACGACGGCCGTTTCGGCTATTCAGCCATTATCAAGTGGTTTGGAGGAAATACTCCGTTATCATGGAACACTTAACACTTAACACATAACACAAAATTCACAAAACATTTAAATAATTTAAAAATCACATTTGTTAAAAACATGTCCGGAGGGCCCACTGTTTCACGACCGTAAGTTGTTCAAATTATATTGATTTATGTTTTTGGGAACGGGAAAACCGATGTTGATTTTTAAAAAGTCGTAGTACATCAGGGTCATGTTTTTGGGTCAACGTTTTGAAAATACAGCGACGGTTATCGTTTTATATGATTTTTGGGTATGGGAAAACCGATTTTGACAGTTATTTAAAATAAAAACACGAGCCGAAGTCTCGAAAAAGTGTTCCATCTTTTTGTCAGATTGTTACTAGTTACAACATTGATTACCGGTACTTACAGACCATTGTTAATTTAACTATTTCATCCTTGCCCTTTATTTTTGTTTATAAAAAATTTTATCATAAATAGCAAGTACAGTTTTTTTGCCACGAGAATAGTTTTTTTTTATAATAGTTGGATATCAGAACAAATTATAAATAAGTTCAACTTTATCCCTAGATCACCAACCATTCATAAACTATAGGATGGTGGTTGCTAAAACTAAAATATCTTTACAAGGGAACTAAAGACACATCCTATTCCATAGCTTCAGTTTTGCCTTGACCGTGAAAGTGTGTATGTTGTTTTTGTGTTGCCCTTCCATTATTGTGAGTTAATGGACAAAGCATCGTCGTGCTGACAAATGGAAAAAGAAGAAGGTTCTGCGGAAATTTGGTGTACTAAAACATTTTCTCCACCATTGTGAATTAGTAGAGTTAGTGTTGGAACCCAGTCTCAGTACGGGCGCTTTGATATACCCTGTTTCAATGCTAATTATATATAAATAGTTGAACTTACTGTATTGGCATTGAGGACCTCTAAACTGTTGCGGGCAGTTACAAGAGTTGAACCCTCTACAAGTACCACCATGCTGACAAGCTGGTGTACATATGGCTGAAACAAAGATACAAAAGTCGTTAAGAATATCCTACCGGAAATTTAGATTTTTTGTTCATAAAAATTGGATGATTTTTCAGACAATTTAAAGACAAATGTTAAGGTGTATCACATGTAATCTGAGAAAATGCAATCAAACTGGCTGGAATTGCTTTTCCAGAATTATTGAAGAAATTCATATGAGTGGTGCAAGGGTTTAATCGTAATTTTTCCTGTACCGAAATACTGCCGGAACTGTAGGACCCTGGCTGGAAATTTTCTCTTCTAAAACCCCTACCTTACGTATCTTTTGTAAGTTTAAGGGTGCAGATAATATGCTTACTTTTATAGGAAAAGTACACAATGTATACACAACTATTTTTGTACTTGTAAATAGCACGTAGCAAATTTAGAGGCACATACTATTTTAAGTAAAAACCTGACAAAATGTCTCTTATTTAGTCATAGCCTTTACCAGAAATTTAAATCCTCGGTAAATTACGGTAAACCTAAACACATTTTAATTATGTAAATAATAAATTAAGAAACTTACATTTCAATTATTATTACAGTAGAACCTCTCATAACTGGTATGGTTGGGACCGAGACGTTGGCCGGTTACCTGTTTGGTCAGTTGATCCGAAGTTCCAGTAAAAAATAGATTTTTGTTCAAAAATACTCTACATAATTCATAAATAAACAAGCAAATAAGAAGGTATTGCAACACATTTTATTGTATATACATACATACATAAACAAACACCAACAAATTAAACATTTTAAATTTACATAAACTTTGAAAACTGAATTTACATATACTGTATCATTGTTTAAAAAAATCATTTACCGTATTTTTTCCGTTCCATATCTTTCAAAGATTTGTAAAGCCAAGTCTCTCCATTTTCGTACGTTCATCACGTCTAATGCCGTTGAATCTTTTGCTGCTCAAATATTACTCAATTTGTTACAAATATTACATATTTTGTTCCCACGAAATTCAGTAAAGGTTCCGACAAAGCAACAGACGAAGAAAAAGAAACAAAGGATGCCGCTTTGTCAATTGATTCTAAGAAAAAATACAGTTGCCGCGGAAGCAAGAGGGAATCAAACTCACGGTCCCCCTCCCCTGTTCTGCCTGCCACAACACCAACACAACACTACATTGCACACCTAAAGTTGCGTCACGCAGCTTTATTTTCCAGGAAATGCCCGTCAAACAATCAATGTTTGAAATTTAGGCCAGGTACAGTAATATAATCTGTAAGAGAGAAAAAAACTCTGTTGCTCCATCGGATAGGCCGGTTGATCCGAGGCTGGTTAAGAGGGGTTCTACTGTATTCACTTAAATAGAATTATTTTTATGCAGCGCTTTTAATAAAACAAGGTCCAAGCTTGAAAAAATATTATTAATAAATAAGGATGTCTTATTTCTACCACTCGATAATCAGCATTGCTCAATGATAAGTCTTGCGAATGAGATCCAGCTATTGTTTCTACGTATTCCGTATTGTGCACTCATTTGGGATATTTATTTTTTAATTAATTAATCGTGAAATTAAATGAGTTGTTCGATAAGTATTAATCACTGAATGTGGTCCCAATTATATCATGTTTGATATTATTTTGATTACAACAATCTCATCAATATGTTATAAACTTTTTCATGCCGAAAAAGTTAATAATATAAAAGTTTAAGCATCGCTGATTTTTATACTTTTTGGCCGCCTTGACTCTGATGTATCGGTCTCTTATTTGTAGTCATTTGCAGCGCTCGCCAGACTTCAAAAGGGTGTCTGGTGCTCCCATGTTATCCCATTTCGGAGACTCTACTGTAGTTGGCTCGCATAGTCGCAATGCACTGTAGTGTGGAGATTGAGGTGTTTTGATTGGTGGACGTAAAATTCTGAACCGAGTGTTGAATGAGTCTGATTGAGAGAGTGTTAAAACAAAACGTAAAAACAATAATAATATGAAGTAGTACCGGAACGGCGTTCCAACACCAGTAAACCCTTGAAGTGGTGTATTAATTTATATATTTTTGAGAGATTCTGCGGACTTAAAAATTAGGTTAATTGTCTACGTTGCTTGTTTTTGCTCTTTGATGCAGTATGGGATTGAGTTATGGGGAAATTCATCAAAGGCATTGACTATTTTTAGGATTTTAAAACAAATATATTCGAGCTATGATGTGTTTGAACATAAGTAAGTCGTGTAAATCAGTATTTAAGAAATTTAATATTTTAACACTACCATTGATGTATATTTTTAATGTCTTATTTTTGTGCATACACAGATAAATACTTTTTATGAAGGCCAAACTGTGCATTGTTTTACAACACAAGGTTTAGAGAACAGCTCCAGTATCCCATTTATAGACTGAAATTATATGAAAGCACTCCTTTTTATATAGGCTTAAAACTTTACAATAGATTACCAAATCGGGTTAAGAGTCTAACATGTAAAAATTTTAAGGATACTGGGAAAAAATTTTAGTTGAAAAAGAATATTATAATGTTAATGGGTTTTTAAATGACCATTCAGTGGAGTAGTGAATATTTTGTAAAATTTGGTACTTTGCTTGTTGTTAAGCTGTAGTTTTGTTTAGTTTAAGGATAATTGACAAGCAAAATATTCATTGACAAATTTTATTTGTACTTATGTGAATGTTACGTTGCAATAATAAATAAACAGAAGGTAAAATTAGATAATAATAAATATTTCTTTTATAAATAAATACATATGACAAGAGAAAGATAGCTTCACTAGTTTTAATTTGAAATTTGTTCACTACTTAATAAAATTACTTAATCGATATTCACCTAATTTGTTTAAGGGGGCACTCCACCTTTAAACAAATTTTCTTTATTTTTAAAGCAAACCTAATTATTTTATGTTTTATAATATGAGTGTTGGTTATAGTGACTTTTCCATAAGTTTTGGCCTCCCAACCCCCTCCCCCCCGGGGAGGGGTTAACTTTTACGGATTTAACTAGGCTTCACTGTGGCAGACATAACTCAAGTTGTATTTGAGATAGCCTCAATTTTTATTTTTTATTTTGAAGAGGGCATTCCATTCTACAACTTGTAATATGAATATTAAATTATATAAAATATTTCTGTAAAAAGTATGTTATTTAATTTTTTTATAAAATTTTTTAGTAAAATCTTTTTTTAATCATTTCTTAAAATCTTTATTATAGGAACTAATGTATATCCATACTACAGGTTGTACAATGAAATGTCCTCTCCAAAATAAAAAAAAAATAAAAATATGAGGCTATCTCAAATACAACGTGAGTTATGTCTGCCACAGTAAATGAAAACGTGAGAAACAAAACTTTCGGAAAACGGTCGAGAAAAAGACTCAGTTATTTGGAGAATATACATGTACGAGTTTCGTTTTTAGATAAAATAAACTAATTATAAGCATAGACTATTATCTATACTTATTATATATCAAATTGTTCAGAAAATCACAGGGAACAAAACTAGGTGAAAAAAACAATTGTAATTTTTTTTCATTTTTATCAATATTAAGGTGGAGTGCCCCCTTAAATACTTTAATTATAATCATTATTGTAAATTAAATGAGGTATAATAAAAGTTTGCTTTTTCATGTAATATTTATTTATATAAAAAATAATTTGCATCTAATCATACATTTAAACTATAACCCTCTGTTTATTTAGACTAATAAACCACTCATGAATTTCTTCGATAATCACGGAAAACCACTTTTAGCCAGAATGATTGTATTTTCTCAAAGTGATAAACTGTTGGATTTTTCTTTGAATTGTCCACATTTTTTGATACTTAACATTTTTTTTCATAAAATCTTTAGTACTTTAGCTATTCAACTTTGAAAAGTTTGAACCGCCACCATCTTGAAATGAAAATTAAATTTAGTACATTCGTATAAACTATTATGACAAACTTTCATGCTGAATTTCGCAAATTTATCTTAAACCGTTCATGAGATGATACACACATACATACAGACAGAGTTGGGAAAGTTAGTCTAAACTGAGTAGAGTTATAAGTTAGCCAGGAAAAATCCTAACTGAATAAAGTTAGAAGTTAGTCAGCAAAAAAGTAACTGATTAAAGTTAGAAGTTAGTCTCCAAAAAAAAGTAACTAAATAAAGTTATAAGTTAGTCGGTTTTTTATTTACTTCAACTAGAAAAAGTAAACAAAATTACATATTGTTATGTTATTTTAAATATTTCCCAGGTATTGTTTAGAATGTTTGTGTCAGGTAAAACATTTGTTTTTATTTGCAAATTAAAAAAAAGAAGAAAAATCTACAAAATGTGCAAAGTACAGTAACATATAAATTATTTTTTAGACCAAACAACGGTAACTAGAAATTGCAAAACATTAATTTATATAGGCTAGTAGTAAATAACATGTAGACTACTATAAGAAAATAATAACTTATTTACTCCCAAACAAACACTTATAATTTATAAAAGATATAATATTTATAATTTATATAAATTTAAAAGGGCCTAGATACAATTTTAAACTAAGAAAATATAATAGGTAGGCCTTTATGTAGATTTTTTATAATTTATTTCTACTCATATCCCATTAATATATATATATATTAGAAATATATAATAATAAATATATAAGAAACCATGACTTTAAAAAATATTTTATAAGATCAGAGATCTCTATAAATTGGTTTGAAGACTTTTTAAACCCTCTACGTCCTAAAAAAAGTCAACACTAAATAGTTTGACATTTATTTACGTGTTCTATTTCTATAACAGTAAAGTTACCTACCGCCATAAAGTTGTAAGTATTAACTATTTATTTAAAAGTATTAAATTGCGCCTTTAAATTGGAAGCCGATGTAACAGATGCTTTAACTTGCTTGTTCTTCGGCAAACATAAAAGACACTTGAACGTAATATTGTTACTGTTGCTGTCCCGGTTAATTTGAGTAAACAGTTTACTCAAATTTGGCCACAAAACTTCATTCATTTTAACAAATGAAACTATAGGCCTACTACTAAACAATCTATAACTATCTAAACTTTAAACTATATAAACGAAATTTCAATTAAACTATAAACAACACGCCAGCAATACAAACAGTTCTACAAAACAGTAAACACTTTCCACACCACTTGTGCAATTAATTGTACAAGATTGAAAGTACAAAAAGTAAGTTAATACCACGGCGACAACCGGTCTACTGGGTACTGATTGTGCATCTCAACCCCTCTCAAAAACCAAAGTACACATAGCTGATGCGCCGAGTGATCATAAAGTAAAAAGAGAAAGTGTGCTCGTGATTGTTTGTGACAAAGTCAACAACCCCGCCCCTCCCCTCAACATTCTAGTCTAGTCCCTTGTCCTTTCTTTTCCAGCCCCTCACACAACCTTGAGTTATCGCTATTCCGAGAAATCATAACGGGCCAACTCCGACTAAACAAACCCATTGTTCGAGTTTCTGCTGTTTGTTGACCGAAATGGTCCTTTTCAAAATATTCCTTTGCTTATAAATCTAACTCGTTAGAATTTCTATTCGTTACTCATTTTTCTAACTAGTTACAGTTAGAAGTTAATGCTAAAAAAAACTAACGAGTAGAGTTATAAGTTAGTCAAAAAACTAACTAGTTACTCTATTCGTTAGTTTTTCTATTCGTTAGTCCCAACTCTGCATACAGACAACATCTAAACTAAGCATGGTAGGACACATTATATTGTATTATTATCTAGTTTTGACCAGCTGAATAGCATGGTAAAGTTTGGTAGAATGGTTGTGAGATACCCTGTACAATCAGGATTACCTTTGCAGTCTGGAACACTCGTCCAATCTGGCCTAGCAGGCTTCCATTCACCTTCCTTACAGAATATATTTGCAATGGCTGAACCGTCGGGAAACTGATGGTTGTCCAAGCATGTTATGGTACAGGTCCTGTCAAACATGACAAAATTAATTTTATTTCCAAAACAATGAGATAAATTAATTAATGGGCCTCTCGTTTAGAGTCTTAATTAACAACTTACAATAACGAAATAAATTACTTAAACATAAATTTACAAATTGTCAAGTTAGTACTTATTGTCATTATAACTTACTTTAAACAAAAAAGTAGTTTAATTATAAAAGAAACATCAACATAGAATTTGTATTCATTAAAACTGCATTATATTTCAATTAATTTATTGGAATGATTTTAGATATATCGGGGAAGGGACACTCGAGCTGACATCAATAATATTTGAACTTGCATCTTAATTTTTAAACATTTAATCTTTCTGTTACTATTTATAAAATAACAGCATGATTGGTACTGACTGTATCTATTACTAACTTACTAATATTCTTAGCTTAGCTATTTTATATTCATGTTCTACTGAATTCAAATATTAAATTTATAAATATCTTTTCCAATCTAATATAATTATTGTTTTTATAGCGCACTACTTTGTGCTGCACGAAGTACCGGGTGTTTCAAAATTAATATCAGGGTTTTAAGGCTTTGTATTATTCATTACTTTTAACTTACAATAATTATAAATAATACTTAAAAATGAAAGAACAACTCAAACAGTTTTTCCTACAAGTCTTCAATGTGAGCACCATTCGTCAGACGGCACACATCGAGTTGATATCCGAGTTTGTCCCAAACCTAGTTCAGTGTGTCTGGAGTAATTGTTGCAACAGCTGCTTCAATCCTGTTTCTTAAGTCAGGTAGGTCAGCTGGTAGCAGAGGCATATACACATGATACTTTATGAACCCTCAAAGTACAAAACGTGAGGCCATGTGGAACAAGCTCTGTCATCCAGTAGCTTCGCCCAATCCAGCGGTCGCCTACAACGTCGTTTAAACAATCGCGTACTGAGTTATACCAGGGAGGCGGCGCACCATCTTGCTGAGTACCACAACACTATCACTGCTTGACCTTGACTGACTGCTTCCCCTCCTTCGCCGACATGGCTGACTCTTAACTACCTTCTTTTAATTTAATCTGCACTTATTAATTAATTATTCAAAATGCGCATTGTGCCTTCTAAAACGTGTAACCAGTGCCTCAAAAAGACATTTATGTTTTTGAGTATACTCTTGAATTATTTGAGTGTCCTCTTTATGGTTCCTAATTACTTAATACTTCCACATTAAAATGGTTTGGCTAGGTTTGTTAGTTGGTTTTGGATAGCCTAGGTTCAGCTAGGTTAAGGACAATTTCTATACACTAACTTGGAAATTATTTTTTTATTAGGACATAGAGTGTTTGTACTGTTTTACTGAATTGAATAGTCATGAAACAGCTCTGTTCTGATAAAATAAAGAATATCACACATGGCATATACAGAAACAAGTATATTCTATGAAGAAAGTATACTGATAAAGACAAACTACGTACTCAGAGTTGCACATTTTCCGAGCGTTGAATGGTGTTGGTGGATAGCCGATACAGGGTTTCGTCTCATACTGGCAATAAGGTCCTGAGAAGTTGTCCAAGCAGCTGCAAGTATTAGGAGAGACACAGCTTCCCCCATGCTGACACGGGGGGATGCACGTTGCTGTACAGGCAAAAACAATTCAATATTAATATTGTTTTATTCATTTGCACTTTAAAATGTAGAAACTACGTTGAGAACCAATGTTAAAGACTTTGTGACTATTGTAATTGTGTAATTGACCCACTGTACTACGTTCAGCAAGCAAACAAATTAATTTAGACTCTACTTTTAACTATAACTTTTAACTGGAATCCAATATTTGACCCTCCGGTGTCCCAGTAGGCAGTTTAGGGGGCGAGAGTGGTTTATGAATAAATTTCAAATGTAAACGTAGGTCGAGAGTTATATCATTTTAAAAGTCTTTCAAAAGTTAACATTTTGAAAAAGAAGTTTTACTTATTCGATCCAATTTCAAGATGATCACTTTGGTCATAACTCCTACTATTTTAACATGGAGTTAAAAAAAAAAATTTTACAATTTGTTTTAGCTTTTTAGTAAAAAATAGAAGCGCTTGGAGAAAATTAAAAATGTACATTAGTTATTATATTGTCATGAAGGTCTAAAACATGGACTCTTAAATGGAAATCAGTATTACTGTTGACAATTTTACTAAAGAAACTACAAAAGAAACAAAACTTGCAAATGCAACTCCAACATAGTTAATCCCACTGATTTGAATAAAAACCCCGAACCACAAAACAAGGAATAAAAACAATATCTAACTAAACAGCTTTAACAATTTTATTTAAATTGTATGTTATGTTTAATACGCTACCCTTATGTACATTTCAATGACATGGTCATGATCCTCAGAGGGTTTTAACACTACTAAAGCCCTATGAGTATGATGACCATGTCATCGAAATGTACATAAGGGTAGCGTATTAAACATAACTTACAATTTAGTTGTTTAGTTACTGTTTTTGTTCCTTGTTTTGTGGTTTGGGATTTTTATTCAAATCAATGTGGTTTTGTCGCCACAGTGCTCTTTTATTTGTTTAACATAGTTAATGTTTAGCCTTGTTTACGTACAACTTTGCCTATAAGCTTACTAAGTCTAACGTTAACAAAAAATCGCTTAAGATGCAAAACAAATCGTTGTTTACAGCGTTCTAACTCACGGAAAGGTTAGGCTTATAATAAGTGAAGCTTATAGGCAGACATTTATCTACTTAAATTGTAATAGGTAGATAATACAAAATAAGTATATAAATAAATGTATAAACATATGTAATCTAACTTACGTAAAGCAAATAAATCCAAACTATACATAAAATTCATTTTTATTAAGTATAACTATGTAACCATACAATATTTATTATCGATTGCAGACTGACATTTAAAAACGCTATAAAGTATAATTATTTTGTAGATTCAAATGGCTGACTTGTAAACTAGGAAGAAGTTAGATTTTCAAGTTTTGTTTCACTCAGAGTTTTTTCAATATTTCAGCAATGATTTGATGATATTAAGTCAGCAATGATTCTAAGTTACATGGTTCAGTGAAGGGACTAGTTTTAGAATAATGCCTATTTAAAACATAATAACAAGTAAATCCATAGTAACTGATACCCAGATTACAAATTAGATTGTGAGTTAAAGTGGTGTAACATACTCACCTTCTTCTTCTTCTTCTTGTAGTGAACATGATTAGAACACAATCTGAATAAGTTCTTATATGATAAATAAACTAACAGCTTCAAAAACTTAAGGAAATTACTAAAAAGCTTCAAATTACTTACGGTGGCATTGAGGAATCGTGTCATTTGTGCTGCCTTTAACTTTCCAATTTCCATCATCACAAACAAAAAATATCTGACGCTCTCCACTGGGGAACAAATAATCCCGCATACACGTTGCCTGGCAGCCACTGTGAGCAAAGGGGTAACAGATATTAAAACCAACTAATTAATCAAAGACTGTCAGTTGATAGTAGGTACGGTAAGATGCCAATAACTATTCAAACACCGTTACCACAAAATTTATTCAAGTTTAAATTTTAATTAAGATGAAAAGGGTTATTTTAACTACCTACCTATAATAGTAAATAGAGCTAACAATAAGTTGTGGGAAATTAAATGAGCATTTAAATATAGGACTAAATTAATTCATCTAACTTACTAAAATATAACCTATTTTGTATAATTATAGGAGTGCAGGAAAAGAAATAACCTACTGTACGGTATTGTTTTAATTGGTTCACTCCAGAAACTTTTGATTCAGTAAAACAAACCATGGTTTAATAAAAATGTAGGAATGTTCGGGTTGTTAAGTAAATAACCTAGTGCGGTGCTAAAGATAACCCTTGATAATATAGTTACATTTTTGTTAAACTTCATATTATTTAGGCCTAAATGAATTAATGTAATGTTAAGTTTAGATTTAAGTTATTTATGTGTGCTTTACGAATGCTGAATATCAGATCGAGATTAAATTTATTTTAATATTATTAGGGTAATCTCTTTCTATGTTTGTAATTAACGAATGTGAACATGGTTTTATAGGCTACATATTAAACCAAATAAGTTTATAACTGTTATATACACAGCAGTTGGCAATTAACCACACAGTCACTAATTTATCTAAGATTTTAAATAATTATTCACATTAAATTACAAGTGAAAAAACATAGACCAAGACCGGGAGTTGAACCGGTTGAACACGGGACCTTCACGTTTCCGTCGTGATGCTCTGCCATCTGAGCTACCCTGATATCTACCGATATTGGTCGAAGTTATTTCACTTGTACGGTTTTTACTGCAATTATTGAATTAATAGATTGAATACCTCGTGTATACGACATTGAAGACAATCTCAATTCTTATTTCGCAGTTTACAGTGGTGTTATTATATTATTTTTTTTTTTTTTAATTTAATTAAATCCCTTGCTGAGGAAGTGTGTAAGCGGGAAAAAAAATTATTCACAAGCTTATATTTGGACAACAAACTATATAGTATTATTATTAGGCTACTATTATTACAGGTCTAGTCTATTGTAACACAAGTAAATATTAAACATTTATACAGTAAAAATATGTTCTAACTTCTAGGAAGGGTTACTTTATGAAAGAGCTGCATTACATGACATAGGCTAACACACCACCTAACTTACAATACGAACCTAAAAATAACAAGTAAACAAGTAAAACACATACAGGTAGTACAAGAAGTAGGCCTAGTGGCAAAGGTTAGAGAAAATCAAAATTCCCAAAAAGAATAAATAATTCATTAAACTTTACAAGACTTAAAGCACTTGTAAATAACTTATATATGTAACTCACAGTCGCAGAACAGCGCTACAAAACTGAAGAAAATGTCCAAGTTTGTGTAGGCCCTACTCCATTTGCATTAACTACAAAGACAAAAATGGTTAGGATATCCCAATCAAACTTTCAAATGCTACTGGCACATCAGAAGGTGATATTATTTATGAAGTTACCTCATCAACAAGCTAACCAAAGTTACGCGTAATCTATTGGAGCTACAAACTCACTCACTGAACAGCTGAACACAACTTGAACTTGACTACTTTTTGAAGAAGTGTCAAGATTCCGCGATGGCTGAATAACTACTGAGTCCAACTAACAAATAAAATTATTTAACTAACTACCATTTAATTGTTTAAATTTCCCAACTACAACTTTTAATTTAAATTAAAACCACACATATAAATTAATAACACTGTAATTTTCAACAACTGAAATAAAGTAAGTTTGACTGTTACTTGACCCTATTTGTTGATGGTTGTTTTTACACAAATTTAAGTAATAAATAAATATAACTACCTGGCCTACTTTATTAGTGAATATTGCCTACTAGGTGTTAATAATTAATTTTTGTAACCATAATATAATCTAATTGGATTATCTAGGTCCCATCAATTTAATGATCCATACTTGCGAGCGATTTATAACTGTGTTTAAGCTGCGACCTAATCAATAAATATTTGTGTTTTGTGTTGTATTCCGCGAAAATTTTCGTGTCGACAAACGAATAGATGTCAGGTGTCAGCAGACTAAACTACCAAATTTAATATGGCTAGAACGTTGATATCTCAATTACTATGGCTGAAGTAATACTAAAGAAAAATTCACTCCTTTCATAGTCGTGAACAATTTATTTACAATACATTTTAATAAAATATACTAAAGGTTACACGGTACCTCATTAATGAAATGATTGTTCATATATTTATTTTGTATTGTTCATTCTGATATTTTTTGCGAAATTCCATAGGAAAGATGAGCTATTGCAGTGGGTCATGATTACATATCAATTAGCCTATTAGACGAATAGTTTAAATGGATAGGATTCAGACCAGGAAAGCATTTACAAAATGAGTTTACGCCATCAGTCGCTAGAAGCTCTCTGGGCGCGTGTTGCCGGACAATGATGTAAAGAGGAGGAGAGACAGAGGAGTCCGACTGTCATGTGACCGTGACCGTCGAATCCTGATAACTTCCAAAAGAATTGCAAAATCCAAAAGTACATTTTTTTGTAGGCCTATATGCCTGAATATGATTTTGCAAAAAATAAAAATCCGACTGTAATAAATTATTAGAGGATTTAGGCCTAGTTTGACTGGATAAATAATTGTTTTAATCAAATTAATCTTAATTAGCCTTCCTGCAATGTCTTACCTGTAACTGGAACACTTAATGGCGGAGTTCATAGGTGCTGTCAGTAGTGTCTTGCAAATGCCTGTGAAAAGAAGAAAATAACAAATCAAACATGCCACCTTCTATAAAATATGTCTTAGTTTTTGTTTTTTTCATTAATCTCATCCAAAGTTTAAAACTCAATTTGAAAACTAGTGAAAAGATGGAACACTTTTTCGAAACTTTAGCTCATCCGGACAGAACACACGAACTGAAACCACGACTTTTTAACTCTCAAAATTGGGTTTCCCGTACCCAAAAACATATAAAACGATACCCCACACTGAATTTTCAAAATGTCGACCCAAAAACGTGACCCCGAAGCGTTACGACTTTTTGCTGTCAAAATCGGTTTTCCCGTACCTAAAAAGATATAAAACGTTACCCCACACTGAATTTTCAAAATTTTGATCCAAATACGAGACCCTGACGCGCTACGACATTTTAACTGTCAAAATCGGTTTTCCCGTACCCAAAAACAAATAAAAACGTTACCGGGTACCCCCACACTGAATTTTCAAAATGCTTATCCAAAAACGAGACCCTGACGCGCTACGACTCACGCTAGAAAGCTCAAAAGCTTTGCATCCAATAAAACAGACACACACAAAATTACCGCATGATTTCAATACTTCGGCATTCTAATGCGAGCCGAAGTAATGATAACTTCTTTTACAGTGCAATTTAAGTACAATATCAGTGATACTGTTAATTTTAAGTTTTTGAATTCAATCGGACTATTCAACCGAATCCATGTTAATACTCCTGTGGTCGAAATTCGATCAATTTTATTTGTAAAGTAAAGAAATTCAACTTGTTTTTCACATAATTAATTAACTAAACAGCTGGCGTGCGCTAAAATAATACTTTTCGCACTCCAGCTGTTTACTTTGTCTTGGCTGGTAAACTATTAATAGTTTACTATAACTATAAAAATAGTTTTTTGGCCTAACATTGGATGGCGGAGTATAATGCTTGTGATAACTTTACTCTTAGGCCGGCCGCACACTAAACTTATCCAGCAAAACTGCTTTAAGCAAAAACGTTTTTGTTTAAACTTGCTCGAACATTTATTTCCTATGTGTAAGATAGGAATACCGCACACTTATCTAGCATAAATACAAAACGCTGTACAGCACGTTTGAGCACGATGGAGCAAAACGAAAAAACACTGTACAGCACGTTTAAACTCATTTAAGCGTGATCGAGCAAGAAGTAAAAACGCTTTGAAGCGTAATCCAGCACGTTTGAGCAGAACTGGCAGTGCTCGTCTCACAAACAACGACCATTGCTCGAAGGCGAAACATTTGGTGTTGCGCATGCGCGTATCATTTGTATCATCAATATTAAATCTAAGTTTATGAAATATTTATTTATAAACACTAGTAAGCCCCCGTGAAAAATCACAGGTTAATTAATTAGATACACATCAGAAATAAATAATTTTAAAATCTTACTATTTAAAAGCAACATTAAGGAATATTTATCTATTCCTATCTAACTATGCTGATGGGGATTTTTAATTCGGTAAATGTGTACAATAATAAGGATTATAAAACTGTAGGCCTACTTGTTAAACATTTTTATTTAAATAGTCTATGTTATTATAATATATTTAAAGAAAGATAAAAATATTATCTTTAAATTGCTTTTTATTTCATATTGATAGATCAAATGATTTAGAAGTTATTAATATTACAAGACTTATATTTATGAAAGTTGTAAACATAACTCCAAAGCTATAATTTCAGTTCTGAATTGTTTTCAGTAAAAACAAAAAATTGCTTCAAGCTAAAACGTTTTTGCTTAAAGCAGTTTTGCTGGATTTATGTAAACACTCGGCCTAAACAAAAATGTTTCTACGTTAAGCAGAATGTTTTTGCTTAAAACAAAAACGTTTTTGCTTTAAGCAGCTTTGCTGGATAAGTGTGCGGCCGGCCTTTACGTTCCTTGTTACATTGACTCTAATTTTTTTATTTTTTTTTTTTTTTGCATACATTGGAATTTTAAGTAGACACTTTTAAGAAGCCTTCTCTCCTTTACTTTCGATATTGCTATGTAAATAATATTATATGCTTGTGTTAGTTTTATAATATTATTCTATTAATTTATTGTACAGTAATATTGCAAAATGAATTTGTAATTATTTTTATTTTACTCTTAGTATACGTTTACTGTTATATTTATTCTGATTTTTTAGTTTTTTTTTTGCATACGTTTGAAATCACTTCTAGAATTACTGTAGTTATGTATGTTATTGTGATCGAGCTAATTCAAATAAAAATATCAATAACGATTTTTAAGTAAGTAGTCAAATTTATGATTTTGTAACCTACTGACCGTAAAACCGCTTAAAGTTGTCACAATTGTACCGTGTTTGGACACAATTTGCGAGGAATAATATTTAGAGTTCAGTAATTAGAGTAAAAATTAAGTAAAGTTAACGGTTAGAAAAATGCGATTTTGTAGCACAAGGGCTAGTTGGTGATTCATAGGAGAACCATTAAGCAGGTAGGCCGTGGAGTGTGTTTGCGCGTGTGGGAGAGAGGGTCGATTTTATGACTTAGAGCGCATGGCTGTTTGTACAGACTATAATATTCAAATAAACATACAATGTCATAAAAAAAACTTCTTCAAAACTTTATTAATACCGGTATTTCAATTGATGTTTTATATTAAAATGATCAATGTTTCGCTTTTAAAATATAAGTAGGCCTACCAGGAGACCGAGCTAAAGCTCGATTATAAGCAGGGCCTAGTTCGCTCACGTCAATAACTATTATTGCAAATTTCCGTGAACATCGTTTAGGTTAGGCCTATAACATTAAACAACTAAATAAAGGGTATGTTTATTTAGCAGAAGTATTCGTTGCCATGGTAATTATAAATAGATACAACATTAGGCTTACCTCTAATAAAATACAGTTTAAAAGAAAACAGATGATTATTGGAATGGCATTGAAAACATTTGCATCAGCTGTGCTTCGTTTAAAAGAAAACAGATGATTATTGTAATGACATTGAAAACATTTGCATCAGCTGTGCTTTGTATTGTTTAAAATGGACAAATTTAACTTTTTAATTTAATAAAAAGACGTAGAAAACGAATTTTCCCAGACTGGTGACCATTTCCAATCGATTTCTCGTGGCCAAAAGCCCCATATAAAATCAAAAAATCAAAAATCCTTAGGCGGAGATCCAGATTCATTTAGCAGACAGACATCTCTCGCTTTAGAAGATAAGATTATTGTATCAATACAATATTCAAATAAACGTATTACTGTGTATCATCGATGGTAAACACCAATATGTTTTTGATGATGTTCATTCCTACTAATTTCTAAATGCGAAAACCTGGTATTCAAGTGTTCTTTAAATGGAGCTATGAATAATGGATGATATTGAGATAAAATTGATTAGAGTTTTTATGTTAACATAGCCTCAATAGCAAATTCTTAGCACATGCTATGTCGGTTCAAACAGCCAGTAAAGTAGGCCGATGTCATTTTATCACAATGTCGAATGTACCACAGCCTTCTTATCAAATTTTAAGCAACAAAACGTTGAGACAAATTCTCACCCAATTCGCCGTATCTGAGGAAGTCAGCCTAGGCCTACTTGATAACTCTGATATTCGGCTGTTGTTTACAACCGACGACGCCCACAACTTAAGATTTGTTGCACTTATTGATAACAAAATTGGCCACATCCCTAAGATAATATTAATTGAACGGAATTACTTGGACCTGCTCCTAAATTATGAATAGAATGGTTTCAAAGTACCCTATGAAATCTGGTAGGGTAACCTTTTAAATGTAGTAATTATTTTTTAAACAATACAGCTGACGATTTGTTTTGAATTATTTTTCAATGTACACATTTTAAGAAATGATAGGACATTTGATTTATTGCCAATGTACAATAATTCCCTCTTAAATTTTGGTCCAGGAAGGACCCAGCTTGTCATTGATGATCAATCAATGCAGACATAATCAACGTCCTCAAAAATTGTCATTTCTACGGCATCTTTCTCTTCTGAGACTGAGCATATTTTTACTTTCTCCCCCCTATACGTAGTATATGGAGAAAGTCTTGTTTTCTCCAACAAGACCCCAAAAAAGTGGGTTTTTGATGATGTCTGTCCGTGTGTCTGTAAGGATGTGTACAGAGCTGGAGACCATACCAATGGTCCGATTTTGATGAAATTTGGTATGTAGGTGTAGTTCTGGAATATCTCCAGGAGCTTTTTTTCATTTTTTCAAATTTTAAATTTTTAAGGGGTTTTACCCTCCAAAAATGGCCAAAAAACGAGAAAAATCTAAATTTCTCAAAAACGGCTCTAACGATTTTGAT
>JAGFPH010001894.1:177961-206836 GCA_018207615.1 Philaenus spumarius
ATAATGTGTAACAATAATATAATGTTAAATTGTAATATTAGATGTTTGAATTATTATATTTCATAGGTTTTAAAGGCCTAACCTAAAATTGTATTAAACTTTTGATTCAAATCAGTTGTTTTATTAATTATGTGTAACACACATTAGGCCTATGTTGAATTACACGGGATACAAATTACAGGATGTTGAATTACACGGGATACGAATTACAGGCTTTCAAAGTTTCAAATTAAGCAATAGCGAAGCATTGCCGGGTCCACTAGTATCTATATCTATATAATAAAAATGAATCACTGTTCCTTTGTAAGCGCATCACTTGAGAACGGCTGGACCAATTTGGCTATTTTTTGTCTTAACATGTTCTTAATAGTCCGAACTAGGTTTTTATATAAAGAAAATTTTGAAAAGTTTCCCGAAAAAGTTTCAAATTTGGAAAAAACTAAACACCCTCTTTTGTATGGACTCAATACCATAGCGCACAAAAACAGCTGTTCATATAAAAAACTTAGCAACATGTCATGTTTGTTTACACATTCATTACCATAGCAACTTTAAATAGCATTTATAATCAGTTTATTATCATTCAAAACCAACAGCTTTTTGGGTTAGATTGCTAGACAAAAAGCAAACAAAAACCATAATCAAATAATATGCTTAGGCCTACTATATTTTAATTTAATTCAAACATTGGTTGTTACATCTTATATATAAAATTCTCGTGTCACAATGTTCGTTCCCGTACTCCTCCGAAACGGCTTGACCGATTCTCATGAAATTTTGTGAGTATATTGAGTAGGTCTGAGAATCGGCTAACATCTATTTTTCATACCCCTTAGTGATAAGGGCTACGCCCCAGTGGCCCTCAAAGTTTCAATGTTAATCTTATGGAAGGTCAATCTTAAGGAAGAAGAAGAAAGATTTCTTTTGATTTTATCATGGGCACAAAAAACAGCTGTTCGTATGAAAAGCTTAAAATAGCAGATTTTGATCAACAACTGATTTGGATCAAAAACTGAATATAATTTTAGGTTAGGCCTACAATGAACATTTTTTTTTTTTACAATGAACTAAAACACTTTGGCTAATTATTAGTATCAGGTTGAATTTGTCTATCCGTGCAAAGCCGGGTCGGGCCAGCTAGTATTTTATATAAAACGCTTATTTGGATCAAAAACTCAACATCATTTTAGGTTAGGCCTACAATGAACCAAAACACGTTTATTTGCAACCAATTAGGCTAATTTAGAATCAGGTTTTTATACAATTCTTCACAACTATCAGATTTTTTAGATTAGGTAAAAGCAAACAAATGGTTTACTGTATTATCTATAAAGGTTTACAAACATAAATCTAAATGTGTGTAGTATATTCTTAAGTAGCATAAAAACCATTTTACAATTCGATTACTTAAGTCAATGTAATGAAATGGAATAACTACCCTTTAAATTAAATCAAGCAATAGCGAAGTATTGCTGGGTCCACTAGTAATATATAAAAGCGAAATACCACTCACTCACTCACTGACTCACTCATCACGATTTCTTCAAAACTGCCGAACGGATTTGAATGAAATTTGGTATGTAGCTTCCGCTAGGGCCATAGGTGCTCACTAAGAATAGGTTTATAAAAATTCGAAATTTTAGGGGGGTTTGGGGGGATCAAAGTTATTAAAAAATGACTTCTTCAAAACTAAGGAACGGATTGGAATGAAATTTGGTATGTAGCTTCCTCTAGGGCCATAGGTGCTCACTAAGAAAGGGTATGAAAAATTTCGAAACTTTAAGAGGGGTTTGGGGAGATCAAAGTTGCTAAAATCATAATTTCAGATCTTTTATTATTAGTGCTGTTATTATTTAAGATCTATATATATATAAAAGTCAAATACCACTGACTGAATGAACACTTAATAAGAATACAATTAATTACGTTAAAAAGACGGAAAATACCAACCACAACGAGCAACGCCGTACGGGTCAGCTAGTGTAGTATAGTTTTCAACATATTCTCTATCTAATGTTTTTAACGTTGATATTCAAAAAATGTTTTATTGCATCTAAAATGTTTGTTTTTATTATTATTAATAGTGGAGTACTTAGGCCTACATACTTCACAAAAAAAAAAATCAATTTTGAATTAAACTTTTACGGAACAGTGACAGAAAAATGTTTTCATTCCTGCTCTTTATAATTTAATTTTACTTTGGTTGTTATTTAGACGGTTACTTTAAAATATGGATGAGGTACCAAATGTGAACCAGCCGTATCAACTCCTATAAAAGAGAGTGTGCGTACGTTCGTTAGTAACACAATTATATAGCGTATGCGCAATGTTGTATTGTTTGATTTAGTCGTTCTGTCGTTATATATAAGAGCTGATTTTGTCCATCAGATGTAATACTTCCATAACAATGTTAACCATTTAGGGTATGTTTCAAGAGACACATAAAGAATAAATATCTTAAGAAAGTTAAACAGATTAAATTGATACACCCAAAACCTAAAAATTAAAAAAAAATCATTTTTCAACAGAATAAAAAGTCACTGCGTGTGCTGTTTACACAAATGTAGAGGCAAGAAACTACTAAGAAAAATACTGAAATACAAGTAATATCATTCATTTATTAAAAATTTGTATCATGGATTTATTTTTTCCTACAGCTACTTAATAAATGTGCGTTTTTGCACAATCACAGCAGTGAGCAAACTAAACTACATGTGTTCAGCGTCAAGTAATTATACCGTACCTCTTTGTTTTACTTTACGGTAAACAGAGGTTTTAATTTACTCACGGTTAAGCAGATGAAGTGCGGTTAAGTAATAATACTTTTCGCACGCCAGCTGTTATAATCTACGTTTTGAAAGTTTTGATTGTTGTGGGACTAACCTCTGTAAAACAGATCTTTTTAAAAACTAAAACACTAATTTAAAATGTTGTGTGTATTACGGGTGTAAAGATTACTTTGTCAACCCAGATGCACAAATAACTGTTAATTTTCATTCGTCGTAATTTTTTTAGCAAGTGACATTGGAATGCGTTTCTTAACCATAGACCATATTATATTATCTCTATACTTTTTAGTCCTACTAGCGCACATTATCCCTAGAGTGGGCACTATTCTATATTTTCTCGTTCAAGAAAATACAGAGCAAGTTTGTCTGTAGTTGGAATGTTTCTACCCACTTTCCTAACAAAATTTTTAGTTGGATATTTTAAAAATTGGGCCTTTGGGGAAAATATCATTTTTTTTTGCTACGAAATCCAAAATATAAAAAACGTTGCAAGAAAGGCTTAACTGACACCACAAAAAAAATTGTGTAAAATGGTAAAAAATTGCAAATTTACAAAAAAAAAGTATCTTTAAATAGCCTATACTAAATTTATATATATTTTTAAATTTCAAAATTAATGTAGGTTATAGGGGATACAATTTCCTACAAAAATACCTTAATGTTGTAATTTGTTTGGTTTAAATATAAAATATTATATTTTTGCTATTCTAAAAATTACAATATTTCGCGTACAAAATTTGATAAAACACTACATCTTTATAAAATGCTTCAAAAGGAATAATAATGTATACTTAGATATAATACACATGTTATACAGTAACTTATAGTCAGTACGAAAAACTTCAGTTTTCTCAGTTATTCAAGGGACGAAGGAACAGTTACATCATTTCTTACTTTGTATATATTTTGCGTGAATATTGTATGTATTATAATAAACTAGCGTACATACCAAATTAATCTTTAGAATGTCCCGAGTAACTGATGTACAGGGTGTCTAGAAAATATCCCAAATGTCACCAGGCTATTCTATAGGTGAAAATAAGAAAAATAGTTCCCATAAACATAAATAGGTCCGGAAAACCCTGGTTTTCGAATTATCCACCTTTTTGTGTTTTTTACTAAACACGTAATATCTTTGGAAATAGAAAAGATATTGAGCTCAAATTTTGTATACGTATTTTTACGTAACCTTTTACCCTTGTACAAAAATCCAGTACGTTCTTTTTTATACTTTAAAAATGGCGGTCGTTAAAAATGTTTAATGTCAAATATCTCTAAAACCGGCAACTTAAAAAAAAATTTGGAAAACGGTTGACCCTAAAGGCCATCCATGTAACTTCCCGCTAAGTTTAATTACAACAAACACTATTTTTGGAAATTTTGAACTGCAAATAACTTTTAAATGAATCAACCGATTTTTATGCGATTTGCGCTAATCGATGCAGTTTTTTAAGTCCATTGAAAGAACAACAACAAAAATTTTTCAGATGAAAAGTTTCGGAGAAATTGAGGAAAAACACTTTTTTTTATTTTCTTTCGTTCACGATATCTCGCGAATGAATCAACCGATTTTTATGCGATTTGCGGCAATCGATGCAGTTTTTCGAGTCCATTGAAAGAATCGACAACAAAAATTATTCTGATGAAAAATTTTGGAGAAATTGAGAAAAAACACTTTTTTTAATATTATTTCGTCCACGATATCTCACGAACGAATTAACCGATTTTGACCGGACTGGTAGCGATCGACGTCGCTTTTCAAGGTTAAAAGCTGATTAGATTTTGGAATTGATCGGTAAAGCCGTTTAAAAATTATTCCAAAAAAAAACCTGATTTGAAAAATTTTATTTCTTAGTTTTTCGAAATTTCTCAGAACCTACCGGTCCGAATTAGTTGAAATTTTCAGGAAATCTAAGTTTGATGGAACTCTTTAGAACGCCGTTTGGTAGGATCCAATCGGTTAAGCCGTTCAAAAGTTATAAGCGGGTCACATACTTACATACACACACACACACCCCCACACACATACAGACAGGGTGACACCCTCTCGGGAGTGGTCAGGGAAGATTCCTAGGACCTCAAAACGTCGAGATCTGATGAATACTCGATTTTCGAAAAACGGGGTAAAACCAATAACTTCCCGATTTTAGAAAATTTTCAATTTTCTTAGCGGGAAGTTAAAAAATACTAAACATAATTTCTTGGCATTGTCTATAACATTACAGAAACAACAATAATAACATATGATTATATTGTTCTTGCCACTAAAAAGTGAATTATGTATTGTAATTTCAAAAGAGCCTCTTTTTATTTTTTAACAATTTGATACATTTTCTGTAATTGTTAACAAATAAATAATGTTTGCATCTTTACAGGAAAATGTAAAGATTAGAAAATAGTTTAAGTTCTTTTGAATATTACTGGAAAAAGAAGCAAGATTAAAACGAATATCTTCTTTATTCTTATGTCTTATTATATTATATTTTGTAATTCAGTAAGATTTATTATTCAGTTTGGTTCTGTAAGAATTTAAAACAGGTAGGGCACAGACCTAGTTTTTGTATTACTATGAAATTTTGTTTCATTTTTTGAATAGATTAAACAAAACTTTGACAGTAAATTGTTATAACTTACGGTGGCCCTGCATTCAATGGCAGATGCAGTGTTAAAATGAACACATATGCAAAACAACTTTTTTAGTTATACAATTACACAAAAAAACTGCTGTTTTAAACGTAAACAAATCTAAACCCGGACCTCTAGGTAGTCAGCCTACGGAATTAACCTATACATCCCCGAATTTTTTTATGGCTGCGATACTTGTCAGAGAACCGGCTTTGAATTAAAATCGAGCTGGACATTTTTTTGTAATTTTTTCTGTATATTACTAACATAAACATTATTATTTCTTTTACAAAATTGTGCTAGTCGGGTTCTAGCCTAGTTTTACTGTACACTTACTCGCTGTCTGAATACTGAGGGAACACCACATTCTGCGCCATCATGGGATCCGCCACCAGGACCCAAGCTGTTACGACGTACACCCATGGTACACCTTCCATGGTCACTTCACTACTAAACTGTCTCCATTCAGCCTACTCCATCCAGTAAAAATCTAGGTCGCTGGGAACCCCAATCTTATCAAGAAGCGGATATTCGGGGAATTTGTTTGCCCCAACTGAGAATTGATTGTACAAATAAGGAGGTCGTAAAAAACCCTGACGATTGTTTTACTGGATTTCAGACTTTTTATACAAGATTATCAAAGATTTGGGAGAAGAGTTGGGGAATAAAACTAAACGACTTCAGAGCAAACAAAATTGTCTTATTTTCTTTTTGTATGTTTAACACACTTTTAACAGATTTGTATGAATATATAAAAACCCGATTTTATTTGTATTTTTTCCGTTGACGGGGTAGGTTTATCAGATTAAGTAAATGACGGTATTTCATGAACCTTGAGATATAAAATGTTAAGTTCTTGAAAGTTTTTTTTTTCACTGAAAAGATGAGAAAAACACGTTCACACAAACGAAAAGTTTTCTTTCTTTATGCTCACTTATTAAACAAAATCAACAGCAATAAGATAGACATGATGAATAAAAATGAGTTATGTGCGTATAAGCAAATACTAGTAAGAAAAAGCATTCGGTTGTCTAAAATCGCTTTTAGAATAAAGTTATGCTAAAAGATGCTATGAATTGTAGACATGAATATTTATTGTAGACTTCTACCCATGCTTACAGCATTTATGGATTTGCTTCAGTGGCGGTTCTAGCCCGGGGCTGAGGGCAGCTGCCCCCCCTCCAGTTTTCCTGGGATTTCTTTCAAGAAATTTTTTTAGCTTAATTTGGTGACAAAAAATATTTGAGACTTAAGTGTTTTTATTCTGAAAAAAAAAAACTCAATACTGAAACTCAGTCAGTTTTGATTTGCAAATTGCCGATCCCCTAAACGCGATTGAACTGTTGATTACAACGATTATTTGAATATTTTTGTTATTCCTTAAACGTCATCCGGACTGCGTAGAAGTGGGTGTGAATACGAAAAACTGTTTTCAATCACAGTTTCGAAAAAAAAAATTAAACAGCTCTTACTCTTAAGTTGTTTACTTTCTTCATACCATAGTATATGGAGAAAGTATTGTATTCGTCAAAATGTTCGAGTTTGAGTTTTTGGTGTAAATATTCGTTTTGGGTCCCCTGAACCTAAAAAAGTGGTTTTCGGAGTGATGTCTTTGTGTGTGTGTCTGTGTGGATGTTATCAGACCTAGAGCCTAAACCAATCGTCCGATTTTGATGAAATTTGGTATGGTGGTACTAATTCACGGTATCTCCAGGTATTTTTTTCATTTTTGTGATTTTTTTATTTTTAAGGGTAATTTTCCCATAAAAACCCTTAAAATAACGGAAAAGTCAACTTTCCTCAAAAACGGCTCTAACGATTTTGATTAAAATTTCATCGTTTATTAGGGCTCTAAAGTACTATGAACTATAAAATTTTAATCAAAATCGTTTGAGCCGTTTTTGAGAAAAGTTGGTTTTTCCGTTATTTTATGGATTTTTATGGGAAAATTACTCTTAAAAATAAAAAATTAAGTTCCTATAATGAGGGATAAAGTATGTGCCAGTTTCCTGATACCGTTTATTTATTTAAATCATTATTTAATTTTTATCCAAGATTATGCTGAAAATTGAGTTTTTGTAGGGTGATTTTTCGTTTTAAATAACTAATAAATTTTCAGCCAGAAAGCTATTAAAATAGAGTTTTGGGAGGTTGATTTTTTATAATTTTCAAATTTCCCTGTGACTGGGAGGTACTCCATACCTCCCGGTCATTCGACCCTCTGTAGCATCCTTGCCCCCCCCCCCCCGTTTTTCAGGTCCAGAACTGCCACTGTCCTTGCTATATAATAACTGTTATTGATTTTGTAGGTTATCTATCACTCTTTCAAACGCAGTCTTAGGCTAATAATTAAATGGGTAGCACATTTGGGCTAGGGATCAGAAAAAGTAGCGGTAGATTTATTAGTAAACACTGCTAAAAGCTGTTTAAGAAATTTGCAACATAACACAAAATTAATAAAATCTAAGTTTTAGTATAATTTTCTGCCAATCCTAACGTAACACTTTCACTTAAGTTTGTCGACGCGTTTCGGAGTTCCTCCATTATCGAGACCTATTACAGTTCTGGATTCATCCGTTATGGAATCGTCTAGATATAGTTAGCCACGCCTCTCCTCCTACTACCGGTGCTGCTTCTTATGTAATCTGTTATGCAACACGTTATGCAACACGTTATGCAACACGTTATGTATACGTTATGTAATAAATCTAGTCTTTTTTTTATTTTCAACAATTTTAGAGTTTGGAAAGTTATTTCTGATTGACTGTTAATTTGTTCATTAATAATATTTTCTCCGTTCATTTTTAGTTTGAAAATTTCAATGTTTTCCATTATATTTAACCGTCTTCCTTTGTTACTTTGGTGTAAGAGCTTCATTGATTCTTTCATTTCATATGGCATATGACCCTCATTTAATAAGTGTGTTGCGTAATTTGAATCTCTTTTTTCATATTTATAAGATCTAATATGTTCCTTAAATCTTGTTTTTAATGAATCCTAGAAGATATAATTTGTATAATCTATATATATAAAATTCAATGTATGTCCGTCTGTTTGTACGTTTGTCTGTTTGTACGTTTGTCTGTTTGTATGTTTGTCCTTTATGCGTTACCAAACCGTCCATCCGATTGCTTTGAAATTTTGCATAGTAACACAGGTTAACCCTGGGAAGGTTTTAGGCCATTTACCGAAGTACTAGGACATTAGGGCTACGCCCCAGTGGCCCTCAAAGTTTCAATGTTAATCTTATGGTAGGTCAATCTTATGGAAGAAGAAGAAAGATTTCTTTTGATTTTATCAGGGGCACAAAAAACAGCTGTTCGTATGAAAAGCTTAAAACAGCTGATTTCGATCAACAACTGATTTGGATCAAAAACTGAATATAATTTTAGGTTAGGCCTACAATGAACTAAAACACTAATTATTGGGCAAATTATTTAAGATATATAAAAGCCAAATACCACTCACTGACTGAACACTTAAAAAGAATACAATTACGTTAAAAAGACTGAAAATACCAACCACCACGGGCAACGCCGTACGGGTCAGCTAGTAACTTTAATAAAATCTATTTTATTAAAACTGCGTTTACAATAATTCGATCGCGCAGCTGAACTGCAAATGTGAGTTGAGCGAATTTCCATAAATAACTTTATATGTTTTAGGGTTTCAAAAAACTATTTGGGAAATTGGTCTATCTTATAGCTGCGTACATGTACGAAATTTATTAGTAGAAATTGATTGCGCCTTAGCCTCCACCTCGACATTGCGGCCTAGGATCAGGCTTAGGCTGGGCCCATAGTTCAATGTGCTACCAATTTTAAACTACTCCCAAGTCATTGATAACAATACAACTAATTTGCCCAAGACTTTGCCCAAAAGTTTAACCTCTTTCTAAAAGCGAGGTTAGACAATCGAATGCTTTTCTCGAATTTCTATAGGAAAGATTAGCTATTGCAGTGACTCTTCTGGTGATACCTACGATCGGGAGTGGTTAATGAGCACCGGTCATGGTCCCCAGAACACGTTTTGGGGGATGTTTACTCTAACGGCAGCGTTTTGCGTCCACACTTGTTTAAGTCGCTCGGACGATTTCGTTAGCCAAACGATTTTTAAAACCTGAAGCACGTTATTAATTTTTTTTTTTAGATTTCTCGTACTAGAATAAAAGGTTTTTTTGGGGCACCTAAAAAATATATATCAGATTACTTTGCAAATTTTATTTTTTTTACGCGACCATATAGTTTTAGTCCAAAATAGATCAAAATGTAAAATACGATAAAAGTAGGCCTTCCCAGTACAAATAATCCACGTGGGTGATTTTACCGTGGGCGCAGCTGCTGATGCGAAGCCTACGGCCGGGATGCAAACTCGCGAAGCAGTCCATAATCCGAGCTCGCAAAGCCAAGTAAAGGTCACAAGGCGAGTTTTTCCGTTGCGAGCGGAACGAAGGAGTAAAAGAGCCGGGGGCTGTACGCCGAGGTGGAAACAAATTCTACTAATATATTTCTTACACGTAGGCATAGGCGTCGCGCCGGGCGAGGGGTGGGGCAAGGCCGACTTTACTACAGGCCGGAGTGCTTCCCCCTTCCCTTCCCCTAGCCGCTACATCACAGTCTGGGTTGAACTCAGCCATAGTATAAGTGTGGCGCGCTTTCATTTACACGTTCCTGGACCTTTTTACAGTCATTAGCCGAATTTTTGAAGAAAATAAGAGCTATTACACTCGACCCAATTTGAAAATTACTTTATATATATATATATATATCTGTTTTATTCCCGGATTGATAAGTGGTAGTAAATATGCTTCAAAATTGCTGATTTTTTTGTGAAAGGGTCCTAGTAGGATTCTTCAGATATACTTTTTTTTGTTTTTCGATCGGATTCAAAATGGCGGAGTTATACCGATTAACGGTATATAAGTATATGGGTTTTTCCCACCTTGATAAAATGGTAGTAAATATGCATCAAAACAGCTGAAATTTTAGTAGAAGGGTCCTCGTAGGATGTCCCAGACACTGATATTTTCATTTTTCGATTTTACACAAAATGGCGGGTCGTTTGATTCAAATCAAAATGGCAAAGTTAGAGCGAGGAAAATGCATTATTTCTCCCACTCATAAGCCCTTGCGCAGATTTTGAGCTATATCGTTCGAAAGGTAATTAAATTTACTACAATCCTGTGCAAAGGTATTTCAGGTACAGTCTCCGGAACAAGGAACAAAATTGATAGAAAGCTCCCGATAAATGATTTTTTCATTATAAATGTAAGGTTTTTGCACAATTTCTCCCACTCATAAGCCCGTGTGCAGTTTTTGAGCTATATCGTTCGAAAGTTAATTAAATTTACTACAATCCTGTGCAAAAATAATTCAGGTACGGTCCCCGGAACAAGGAACAAAATTGATAGGAAACTCCCGATAAATGATTTTTTCAATATAAATGTAAGGTTTTTGCACAATTTCCCCCACTCATAAGCCCGTGTGCAGTTTTTGAGCTATATCGTTCGAAAGGTAATTAAATTTACTGCAATCTTGTGTAAAAATAATTCAGGTACAGTCCCCGGAACAAGGAAAAAAATTGATAGTAATCTCCCGATAAATGGTTTTATAATTATCCATGTCAGATTTTTGCACAATTTCTCCCACTCATAAGCCCGTGTGCAATTTTTGAGCTATATCGTTCGAAAGGTAATTAAATTTACTACAATCCTGTGCAAAATTAATTCAGGTACAGTCCCCGGAACAAGGAACAAAATTTATAGGAAACTCCCGATAAATGATTTTTTCATTATAAATGTCAGGTTTTTGCGCGATTACTCCCACTCATAAGCCAGTCTGCACTTTTTGAGCTATATCGTTCGAAAGGTAATTAAATTTACTACAAACCTGTGCAAAAGTAATTCAGGAACAGTCTCCGGAACAAGGAACAAAATTGATAGAAAACTCCCGATAAATAATTTTTTAATTATCCATATCAGGTTTTTGCACAATTTCTCCCACTCATAAGCCCGTGTGGAATTTTTTAGCTATATCTTTGGAAAGGTAATTAAATTTACTACAATTCTGTGCAAAGGTATTTCAGGTACAGTCCCCTGAACAAATAACAAAATTGATAGAAAGCTCCAAATAAATGATTTTTTCACTATTCGTGTAAGGTTTTTGCACAATTTCCCCCACTCATAAGCCTGTAGCTTTTTGAGCTATATCGTTCGAAAGGTAATTAAATTTAATACAATCTTGTTGCAAAGGTAATTCAGGTACAGTCCCTGGAACAAAGAACAAAATTGATAGGAAGCTCCTGATAAATGATTTTTTCATTATCCGTGTAAAGTTTTTGCTCAATTTATATCCCATTCATAAGCCCGTTTGCAAATTTTGAGCTATATCGTTCGAAAGGTAATTAAATTTACTACAATCCTGTGCAAAGATAATTCAGGCACAGTAGCCGGAACAAAGAACAAAATTGATACGAAGCTCCAAACAAATGATTTTGTCACTATCAGTGTAAGATTTTTGCACAATTTCTCCCACTCATAAGCCCGTGTGCACTTTTTGAGCTATATCGTTCGAAGGGTAATTATATTTAATACAATCCTGTGCAGAGGTAATTCAGGTACAGTCCCCGGAACAAAGAACAAAATTGATAGGAAGCTCCTGATAAATGATTTCTTCACTATCTGTGTAATGTTTTTGCTCAATTTCTCCCACTCATAAGCCCGGTGCAATTTTTGAGTTATATTGTTCAAAAGGTAATTAAATTTACTACAATCCTGTGCAAAGGTAATTCAGGTACCATCCCCGGAACAAAGAACAAAACTGATAGAAATCTCCTGATAAATGTTTTTTGTATTATCAATGTAAGGTAATTATGCAATTTCTCCCACTCATAAACCCAAGTGCAATTTGTGAGCTATATCATTCGAAAGACAATTAAATTTACTATAATCCTGTGCAAAGATATATTTGGAACAATTTCCGCAACAAGGAACAAAATGCATATGAATCTCTTATTATATAATACTAGGTATTCCCTGATAAGAAAATTCGGCTATAGTAATGCGGCAGTGCTGCTTACGGGTTTTTTTTATTTATAATGAAACTTATATATTTGATTTCTGCATGAAATACGGAATACAGCGATGTAAAAATCTTTTACTTAAGTAAATATTAGAATTTGTATTAATTAAAAGTATTCAAGATTTGTGATAGCGGGACACGAAAAAGTCACACAGCGTAAACATTTTTTTGTTTTTGAGGTAAACAGAATCTACAACTTTTATTTCACATATTTTTCTATAAGTTGTTTAGTTTGTTCAATAATCAAAGGTAAAAGCCGGGACATCGGTTATTTCAACTCGCGACGCTAGTCTCGCTTTCCTTCTAGCCACGCTTCCGATATTGGCCGCCTCACGCTTCCGGTTGTTTTCGTCTTTTTTTTTAATTACCTTTTCTGTTTTAGTTGAATCGTAGGCAGTGTTTGAGTCGTGCAGTTACGTATTTTGTTTATTATACCTTATGAAATTAATAATCAATGTTTGTTTGAGATGCCTCGTGCTTGTTGTGTGCCGGGCTGTAAAAACAATTATAAAAGTGCGTGTAGGCCTAGTGGTGGAACTTATACTTCTATATTTTCCTTTCCTCGAGATGAACACCGGAAAGCACAATGGCTGTCGACCATACACCGAAAAGATTTCCAACCGTCTAAAAACGCGGTAGTTTGTATAAAACATTTTGACGACCGTTTTATTATTACAGAAGATTCAGTGATACGACCAGACGGTTCAGTTTTGACAGTGAAAATGGATATTATTAAACTATCCGATGACGCTGTACCAACTATCTTCGATAATCAGCCGATATACCTGATAAAAACAATGCCGCACCCAAAATACCTCCAAAAATCTACAATGAAAATGGGGCCTAGTAACTCGGGCCTGAATGAAAAGTCAAGTAAAAAATGTATCATGTAAATGTTCGTTACTTAAAGAAAATGAAAAAATGGTTAACCTGCTCCTTGACAAAGTGTATATCAAACCTAACATTACCTACAAAGCCGGAAAGCTAGAGGGCGCCGTAGTTAATACTAACGAGACTGAAAAGTATGAAATTGCAATTACCATTCAAACGTTTATGATTAGCTCTATATTAGGTCGTTATAAAGATGTTGTTGGCTTATTTCCTGCCAAAGATTTAAGATTTGTGACTCCAGGTTGTCAAGAAAAAGGAAAGTGGATAAATTTAATTAACTTATAAAGACTGTGTATATCACCATTTTATTCCAAAGGTAATTTTTGAGCTTAAAAAAATATATAATTGTATGTAGTTTAAACGTAGATTTTAATTTGTAAAAGAAATTTGCCATAAAATAAATTTGAGTGATCAATTATAATGTTACGCTCTAATTATTATATTATAATTGGTTTCAGTTACTTTTATAAAACCTAGATATAGCATAAGAACCAACTGCAATCTATGTAACTTCGAAACTTACGTTGTTTTACATAGATAAAAAAGTACTACACTACTTTTAAACATGTTTTAGTATTAAGTGGTTTATTATTTAGTTAAGTTTAAATTTTCAGCGAAATAGGACGAAGGGTTTCGACAGTAGACCAGTTTAAAGCAGAGTATGTCGGGGCGCGCCATGTGTTTCTTACGGGAGACACCGGCCGGGTAGCACTCTGACCGTGACGTCACGAATTCAGCGCTCCGGCCTGTAGTAAAGTCGGCCTTGGGTGGGGGCACGTGCCCCCCAACATTGTACAGTATATAAATTTAACATTAGTTTATGTTTGTGGCGAATACACAAATAATTTAATGTCTACTATTTTGTAAAGTTCTTCCTCTTTCCATAAGTCGTATATGACAAGATGTTTTAACTACGTTGTTTATTTCACCTTGTTAAGGTTAACGTTAAAATTATTTTCCAATTTAATCGTTATTACATTCACTTAGTATGAGATATAATTTGGCTAAACTTACGGAGAATGAAGTAGTCTACGTCATTTTATTCTCTAACTCGTTGAAGGTTTGTAATCCTGTGCGACACCCCCTCCCCGGCCTCCCCGCCGTTTCACTCCGCAGTCCGTAAACTAGTTTACAAAAAACTAAGCGCACTAGTTGAAAGATTTTCCAAACGAACTGAAAAAAGCAATATGCTCAATTAATGCGTACAAGAAGATTTTTTAATAAAATATAAGAATTTTAGCAACAATGTTTACTTAAGAAACTTAGTTTGGCTTCAACGTTATTCTTAATTATTGTAAAAAATAAACATTACAAGAAATACGGATTTGTTTGTATACGGATTTTACGTATAACCAATGATAATATATAATGATATACCGGGTGTCCCACGAAGAGGTCCCTATTTTTGAATTGATATGACAAACGTATAGAGCACGCTACAGACTTGAAATTCTACAGTCGTGACTAACACATATGTAAAAGAAATACCCCTGAGTATCAGTTAATTCTGACTGATCCAAACAAAATGGCGGAAAAACAAAAAAAACAACAAAATCAGCAATCGTATTTTAAGGGTAAACCTACTTTTATTTAGAATAGGAACGGCTACAGCTGTTTAGACTATTTTAAATCTATCAGCTGACTGCGTGTATCCACAATAATGAACATAATTGGTAATAAACATTGGCATTTGTTATTAAGTTGCATTGTAAAGTGTCTTATGTACCATGCCGTTTTCAACTGAGCAAAAAGTGAAATGTTGTTCCTGGGCTATTGCCTTTGAAAATGATTATGAAGCAATAAGGTGTTTTAGGGAAAGGTACCCAGGTGTAGTTCCACCGTCAAGGAAATCTATTCGTAAGTGGAAGACTATCCTACTAGAAACGGGGTCAATCCAAAAAAAAAATACCATAGATCCTCCAACATAGAAAATTAAGAAATCGTATGTGCTGCTTTCATGGAATCTCCAAATACGCCTAATTCAGTAAGAAAGGTGGAATCTGCTACAGGGATACCGAAGTCGTCTGTCCAAAGGTATGCCAAAAAGAACAAAATCAAACATTATAAAACTCATTTAGTTCACGGACTGCTTGAAGATGATCCTGACAGACGATTGGAATTTTGTTCGAAAATAATTGAAAAGACTGACGTAGATAGCAAATGGCATGAAGGAATCGTGTTTTCAGATAAAGCGACATTTTATCGAACAGGAACTGTAAAAAGGCATACTTGTCATTACTATAACAAAAAAAATCCACATATTTTACAAGAAGAGAAATTAAAATAACAGTTTGGGCTGCTGTTACCAAGGATGGTGTTTTGTCGTATGACATATCCCGACAAACAATGACTGGAGAAAGGTATGCATCAGTTTTAAGCAATCACATAGTTCCTCATCTTTCTCAGCCTGAGATGAAAGACGTTTTTTTCAACAGGATGGAGCTCCTCCGCATTATGCTAATGTGGCCAAAGCAGTTTTGGACCAAAATCTTCCTAACCGTTGGATAGGTCGTGGCAGCAGCTTCATGGACTGGCCCCCAAGGTCTCCAGACTTGACTGTTTGTGTGGGTTTTTCTGTGGGGCTTTTTGAAGGAGAAGGTTTATTGTCATAACATTGCGACAGACGATGAACTAATGAGGTTGATCGAAGAGGAACTGGTGTTGATACCTCGAGAGTTGTTCAGCAAAGCGTATGACTGTTTTCTATTTCGTTGTCATCAGTGCATTGCGATCGATGGACATCAGTTTGAATAAGGTTTATGGATCAAATAGCTTTAATTTATTTATGAGTTACTTATATCTTTAATTCCCTAACGTTGTTTAGTGCTTAGTAACATCGTTAAAATTCAATAATTATGTTGTAACACTTAAGCAAATGAAACTATTTTAACGAAAAGGTACTATTTCTTTGATATCCCGCCATTTTGTCCTAATGTGTCAGAATTAACTGATACTCAGGTGTATTTCTTTCACATATGTGTATGTTAGGACTGTTGAGTTTCAGGTTTGTAGAGTGTTCGGTGCATCTAATATATTAATTCAAAAATAGGGACCTCTTCGTGGGACACCCGGTATATGATAATAAACAATGATAATTGTTTGGTATTACCATTGACTATATAAGCATTAGTAGACTTCCCAAGCCTATAGTAGTAAATGAAGCCGGGAAAATAGACGGCACAGCAAGGGCACCTATCGGCAGTAAACTGAAGCAAGTCTTAGGCGTAGCAGTAGGCCAGCGCTCCGTGGTGAAATCACGAACTATAGATGGATTTATTAAACGGAGACCTATTTTGAGTACTTCTGCGAGAGAGAAGGAGATAGTTTCGAGGAAGGACACACAACTTCCCCTTCCCCCTTGCACTACCACTTTGTCACTTGACCGTAATGTGGCAAACTAAGCCGAGCAGCTTCCTGCATAGGTTTTTCGTTTTTTCTCAACGGCTGGCACTTTTCTCTTGACTAATATTTGTTTATCACCAGCCCTGTTCCTTACAATGTCCACTCACGTTTATTATTGAAAGATAATAAAATGATTAAATTAATTACATGCAATTACAATAAAACAATGTTAACGGGAATATTAAAAGAATATTGTAACTATAGGCATATAAATCATATTTTATTATAGAAATTAATGTTAATGTTGACCCATTGTTACTTTGTGTAATTAGAAAACAACTATTTACACAAAGCCGACTTCTGATTTAAACTTTGAGCAATAGGTTCTCTTGCAACCTAAAAAGAAATGGCGTTGTTGTCTACTCTTAATTAAATATATTTGAAGTAGAGGTCTTATTCTTCTAAACGCTACGGTACGTCTAAAACCTACAAAACTGGATTCGGTTTTACACATAGGCCTACATATATATACATTATACACATTATTTTTTATATTTTTCCATTAAACTTCATACATTATGTATTTTTGGTTCTATTTGATTTCATAATTTTTAACTTTAAGAACTTATTTCTTGAAATTTTGTATATTTTTAATTTGAATGAAAACTGTACCATTTATGTATCTCTTTATTATCTATTTGTTTGTTCATAATATGATATACAGTTGTCTTGTAATTATGCAATACCTTGTCAAGAATAAACTTTTGACACCATTTTCAACTAGAAATTATGAATATATTTTATTGAAGTTAATTATTTTCTTAGATTTCATTCTCTTACAAAACGTAGAACACACACAATGAAAATAATGAAATAAGAATGAATGAGTTGAGCTGCAGAGATCTGAAAAGGGGAGATGGCTGGGGGATGTTTGGGAGGGTCAAAAATATTAAACATTTTCATAAGACATTTTTAGATGAGCTAGAAACTTGAAATTTGGCATGTAGCTTCCTCTAGGGCCGTAGTTGCTCACTAAGAAAGGTTTTAAAAAAATTAGAAATTTTAGGGGGTGTTTGGAATAAAAAATACAAAACATTTCCATAATAAATTTATAGATGAGCTAGAAACTTGAAATTTGTAGGGCTGTAGTTGCTCACTAAGAAAGGTTTTAAAAAAATTCGACATTTTAGGGGTATTTGGGGGGTGTAGAAATTTTAAAGCCATATTAAAGATTTTTCTATATGAGCTAGAAACTTGAAATTGTAGCTTCCTCTAGGGCCGTAGGTGCTCGCTAAGAAAGGGTTAAAAATGAAATGACATGTGTAGAGGAGTTTTCATGTGATGTGTGAAGTTGTTTTTGCAGTGTATATATTTAAATTTGTTCAAGTGTTTGTGTTTTTTAATGTTTTATGTTAATTGTGAATAGTTTATTACGATGTGTTCCACAACAGTGGAATGAATCATTTTTGAGGTTGATCTGATGATGGTGGCATGACCCACCGAAATCGGTAATGCAGAAAGGATATATTTTAGAGTGCTCGACGGATAAAAATAAGGTAATTAACTACCCATTATTATTTAAAAAATATTTAACCTTAGAATTAATTCGATGACTGGAAATTCTATTGTTACCCATATAATATTTACGAACTATTTGAAACAAAATCTAACTAACGGAACACTGATTTTACATACAAACAACCAAACAAGGCAAACTCATGCTATACCAAGATGGATGAATTTGAATTTGATAGAAAACCGTTTGAGAGGAAAAAACTCTTTCATTCCTCTCTTCTTTAAGTTAAACAAGTACCGTAATCATGTTTGAACTCTTGTAAAAAATTTAAATAAGTATATGTAAAATAAAACGATACATAATATTTAAAAAATATTTTAGTGCTAACCCCTTCTACAAAATACTGACTTTTAAATAATTGTCTTAAAAGAAAAACTCCTGACTATAATTATTAATATATATTTTTTCATTTCTCTGAGTGCTAAGGGGAATCACGCTCCCCTCTACCTCCAGGCATGGGTGCCCTTACCTACCAGTCTGTGTAACAACCCCACTATGTTAACAGATATTTGCTTGTATTTTTTTTGTGTTTGCATGCATCTGTGTATGACTTCTCATTCATAGCTCTCAATTGTATTATGGTAGTTTTTAAATTCTAGAATGATTTCCTGTGATTTCAGTCACTTGTTAACAGGGTTTGATTTGTATTACCAAAACAATGTGTCATCCCTTTTACTTCTCCCCGAACATGCCTCGGCGGTACAACCAATTCCATGAAAACTAGGTTCACAAATTACATTTAACTAAGAAAGATACAACTCCGTAACTGACTGCGTCTCACTTTCTTATAGTTTTACCTACTCTTCTCAGACACACTCCAAGATTGAGGCTACTGAACCCCGTGGGAAAAGAAGTATTTGTCTTTGGATAAAATGTCTGGACCACGAGGGTTTTATGCAGATGAGGATGTTTTATTAATATGAAGCGATATGTTAGTTGAGGAAACTTGAAGTGATGGATGGAAAGAACGGTACAAAGGCGAAAATGACTGGCTTTATTACTTTACATTAATTATTACAAGATAATTCATGATTTCCTTTGTCACATGATAATTATTTGGATATGGGTAAAGATCATCTCGACGCCTCAGCGTTGGTTTTAAAACAGAGACAACAGAGATGATAGGATTGTACCGCTTCCAATGGGATAATAAAGAGTGACTGCAATGCTGTTGTACAATGTGACTGCGTTTTACAATCACAGTGGACAAACTTAATTTTTATGGTATTTTACATTTGATCGATTTTGGGGGAACCAGATGGGCTATAAGGTTGTATAAAAAAAAAGAAATATGCAGAATAATCTCCTGTATCTATTTTTCTTACATAAAGCCACAAAAATATTTTTTTTTTTTTTTTTTGGTTTAACATTCTGCTGTTTTGCACTTAAGGCTAATGAAGACAGGACCTACAGTTTTACGTGGAATCCGAACCACAGCCAACGATGTCTGTTAAGAAACCATTTAGAAAATTATTCGGGGTCAATGGGAATTGAACCCGGAACTTTTCCATTGATGGTTGCCATGACAATTGATAAAGCATTGACGCCTTAACAACCACGGCCATCGTGGCCTTAACAAAAAATTATTCATTCTAGTACAAAAAATCTAAAATAATTGTTACTTCCTGTCAAAAAACGTGTTTCCGGTTGTTGGATTTTAATGGCTAACAAACTCGTCCGAGCAACTTAGAAAAACAACGTGTGTACTAAATGTGGATCAAATCATATATGTAAAATGAGGCCATTAGAGTACAAACACATATATAAATTTAGTAACACCCCAAAACGTGATCTGAGGTTTGTGATAGGTGCTCAATGACCACTCCCGACCTTTGGTCTCACCATATAGATTTCACTTTCCTATGGAAATTCACCAATGACTATAGATTATAGAGTTAGTAAGTAGAAGCCTGAGGCGTGTAAAAACATATTGCACAAGAGAAGGACTCAACATAAATCCCAGTAAAACTACCATAGTTCCCTTCACTAAGAAAAGGAACTTAACAGCCCTGGAGAGGAACTCAATGGACAATACTCAGCTGAAAATCTCCACATCAACGACTTGCAAACTTATGCATAACTGGAGCTTTCTGAAGTACATAGTCCTACAGTGGCTATGGAAGTGCTTCTTTTGGACTCCCGCTTCTAGACTCGTACATAAAGTTGGAGGCCAGGATATCTGCGTACAGACTGACGAGTGTGAAAATGGCGGAAGGGTGTGCCTGGAGTAGGACGTAGTAAACACTGTACTTAAAAACTCGGTGTTCCGAGGTCCGCTTTTCCACTTAGGCTCACTATGCTAGTGTGTAGGGTGCAAAATATATGGGAGCGCAAAACTTTGAGGGTGTAAAATGACGGAAAAACATTTTTTCAATACATTTATTTCTGTTTCAATGTACAAACATTTTTTCACAGAAGTTTTAACAAACGGAGGACAAAAGATTAAAATTACAGCAAAAGAACCACCGCCTGTCAGTCAACGCCCAGCAAGTCATGGACCTATGCATTGTGTTGGGGTGTGTGTGTGTGTGGAGCAAAAGGCTGGGCAGGACTGTATGGACAGTGCAATACGGGAGTGCGCCTGACTGATGATGAGTCACCACCTATCGGTATTGTTTGCAGGCTCCGAGCGACAAGACATTGATACAGATCTCCTATGGCATGAATATAGGGTCTCTGGTAGTGGTGGGGGGAATCCGCAACAGTTTGAAGTGCCTAGGCCACTGGGGAGATTAAAAACGGCCCTGGGTGTTACACATAATGTCTGACGCAATGCGCACTGAGTAAATCTTCTATAGACACTTCACAGTAACTCTTGGAACCCGAGAAGACTAGGAAGGAAACACCAAATCAGGAACTGGCAGAGGAACTCTAGTCTGGTTCACAGACTGGTCTTTGATGGGCAGCAACTCTGATTACAGCATACACAGCGCATCACCAAGGACAAACATCAGTGTAAGTCTTGGGACGCACTCTACAGTCTTCCACGCAGAAGTCTTAGCGAATTTCTGCTAATTTTATTTTTTAAACAGGTTTTAACAGACCACCCATGTGATGAAACAAAAATTTCACCAATCTTAACAAATATTAATATACACTGATAAGAACTTGTGGGTAATGGCAGCATTTTAATTGAATCATGTAAGAAGATGTTAAATAATGTGTATATATAATTAGGCTAATAATATAAGGGATTCTCTTATGGTATTATTAATTTGTACTACCATGGTATCTGAATTCTCAAGCATCCATCTTCAGGTCTTACTCTTGCGAGGTTGTCAAAACATTAAAAATTGGTGCAACACAAAACATACGTCAAAATATTTTGTCTGGCACTGGCATGTGGTTCCTGAAAACAACCATTTACATTTGTCTTAAAACTAATTATTAAATCTAGCCTACTAACAAATATAGGTTAGGCTACTTATTAAAAAATCTAATACTCAATACGATTTTGTATTTCAATGATTTGATTTGTCTACAAAATGGAATATCAATCTTAAAATATTTCTTATCTTTTACACAAATAAACTGCTCACACATGAAATAGTTTAAAAAAATTTTTAATAAAAACCAAAACCACCAAAATATACAGATTATATATATATGGTCATGATACCTATTCTCATGTAAATAACTTAGTGACTTAAACAGCGAAGCAATAGGGCAAAACCAATATTATTATTAATACACCACTTTTTTCTCAATTATTAGATTATCAATATTCCTAATCTATTTCCCTGTATTATAGACCATGGCTCAATACTAATCCAAAACTATTAAAATTCCTCCTCTAATTTGACAAAATGTAAGCTAATAACATAGCTCTTAAGTCTAGTTAATGAAAACACAACTGGAGAAAACCTGACAAACATAACTTAGTTGCTCCATCCAACTTAGCTAACGCTACGCTATCCACACAAATTCCAAGTAGTTTAGCACAATTTAATTTCTCCAGTTCTTTATTGCTACTAAGCACTAAATTAATTACCTATTTTGTCTTTATTTATAAAAATACATTTTTCTAAACCAGTTAGATAAAACATCTAGATAGATCTTGTCCTAACCTAGTCAAACAGATTCTTACGATTCAATATTGTTGTGTAACCTGTGTAAACTATTGTTTTTGCACTGCAACCTACGAAATAATTTATCGTGATCAAAAACATAGGCCTACACGTGCACCAAAACATAATTTTAAGAATTTTATTTTAAATATTGTAAAACTATATTTTTACAATAGGTGTTATTAAAATTTTTGCTACAACATTAACTAGACATTAACATTTAAATGTTTTATGTAGTGTAAACCAGGCCTAAAGATAACTTACATTGTTAGAAGTAGGCTTAAACTGAAATTGCTCAAACTTTGCTACCAGCAGAAATATTGCTAATATTCTTTGATGTTATCCAAAACTTGCAGATGACATAATTTGTGTTAATAACATCAATGTTACTAACATTTCAGTTTCTCTAACAATGTTTACCAGTACCTAGTCAAATGTAAACACTGTACACATCACATTCTGTTGATGTGCAAAATGTTTTAGCCTTCTATGCTATAATATATTGAAAATCTTAGGTTACCTTAATTTTTGAAAAGGGAAATAAAATAATAATCTTGAAATTTACATCCACAAAAATAAAAAATTCAAGAGTTGACTTGTGTTATTGGTTCGGTGAATACGTATTTTGTGTAGCCTCTATCAATATTAACAAACAAGCTTAATCTTGTAGTTTTTTGTGATTTCGTTTAATTTTGTATTAACAATGTGATTTATTTCTTATTGTTTTTTTGTTTTCTGGTAAAAATAAGGTGTAATTCAAAATAGTTTTTAGTATCTGTCTTAGTCATAAGATAATTTTAGGCTTTTGGTAAGCCTTAAACATCTTTTTATACCTGGGCCTATTTTAGGCCTAGGGTAGGTCAATATGGCATTCTATAATGAGAGCGAAACAAGAGCAGCGATTGATTCAATTATTGAGCATAACTCAGATGTAGTAGAAGTTAATAACAGTTTAGAACATCCTGATAAAACTTTAGAAAATAATAAAACCCATGTGGTAGAGGAAGATAATCTAAATAAAGCATTTAAAAGATCCTACACTAGTAGTCCTTTAGGCAATGCTTCCCCTCCAAACAAAAAGGGTAGAACTAGGCCTAGGCAATATAATTCCTCAAGTCTAGGCCCTTTTGAAGTTATTATTAAATCTAAGGATAGTAGACCAATCCACCCAATTAAAATTGGGAAAATATTAGAGCAGAACCATAGCGGTATAGAAAGCATAACAAAACAAGGTCGATCCTTAGTCGTCCTCTGTCAAAATTATAAGGCAGCAAATAGCCTAGTTACGTCAACCTCCCTAGGTGAATATTTAGTATTTGTACCAGCTCAACGAGTTGAAACTATAGGCCTAATATTTATTGAAACAGATGTAGAGGAGGATGAAATTTTAAGGGAGGCCCAGTGTAGGCCCAATAATATTGCAATTATAAATGCTAAAAGGGTAACAAAAAAAAAAGATAATAGTTTTATTAAAACCTTTTGTGTTAAACTTACTTTTGAAGGCACTGTTTTGCCTAGAGAAATTAAACTTAATTATGTAATATTCCCTGTAAGGGAGTATGTTTTCCCTGTAGTGCAATGTTATAGATGTTTTCTCCTTTGGGCACTTTGCCAGTGCACCATGTAATAACACACATAAATGTAAAACTTGTGGTGAAGCCTTTCATGAACAATGTGATAGAGTAAATAACCCCAATTGCGTTAACTGTAAAGGTAGCCATGAGGCTACAAATAAAAAATGTCCTGAATACCTCAGGCAGAAAGAAATAAAAAGTAGGATGAGTATTTTTAAAGAATCCTTTGCAGTAGCTAGCAAAGCATGCCCTATTACATACGGTGAGATAGGCCTCCGACCTACCTCCTATGCAAACGTTACAAGGAGAAAGACTCCTAAGATGCAATATAAGTATACATCTATTGAAACACCAAACAGGTACCACACTTTATCCTCTGATGAAGACGATAGTACGTTTATTGAAAGCGTGTTAGAGAAAAATTTATCTGAAAATGGCAGCAAACCACGAGGCTCCCATAGAAACACAAAATTAGTTATAAGACCATCCAAAAATAGAGTGGAAAAAAATAAGGAATTTTATTTTAATACAACTCAAAAGCCCTTTAGAAATCCTCCAATAGAAGGCCTAATGGCCAAGGACATTAGTGTACTCGAGCGTCCATCCCCACAGTCTTCCCCTGGTGGCTCGAGACATAACAGTATAACAAGGAAAGAAACTCCTAAAAATATGATTTTTGATGATATAAGATTTAAAAATAAATACAATGAGTGGGCAAAGCATTTCCTAACCAAAATAGAAAAAAAAGGAGTAAAACATTTAAGTTTTGAAAATTTAACAGAGTATATGGCAGATTTTTGCAACTTATTAGTTAACAGTTTAGAAAATGTCAATTTTAATAGAAATTAAGATAGGTCTAAATGGAACAGATTAATATAATACAATGGAATGCTCAGTCTCTGGCTGGTAAATGGTCAGAGCTGAGTCACCTACTAAATAGTTTAAATATTAAAATTGCTTTAATTCAAGAAACATGGCTAAAACCTGAACAAAAATTTAAATTAAAAAATTATGAAATTGTAAGGCAAGATCGGGATGATGGCTATGGTGGGGTCATGATAATAATTCATGACTCACTTAGATGGGTACAAAATTTTTATATAACAGGTCAAGGCGCAAACAATATTGAACATCTAGGTATAACAATTCAACAATTTAGTGTCCCTATAAATATTTTTAATTTGTATGTTAACCAAATAAACGTTGAAAGTTCTATCTGGTCCAAGGACATTTTTAAACATGACTCTGGCTACTCTATATTGGCGGGAGATTTCAACGCCCACCATAGTGAATGGGGCTGTAACAACTGCTGCCCGAGAGGCACAGATTTTTTCAGCATACTGTAACTCCCATTACATTTTACTTAATCAAGGTGAACATACAACAGTACATACCATAACCAGACATAGTAATGCTCTTGACTTATCCTTTGTAACACCTCAATGCATGAATTTGGTTCAGAATTGGAGGGTTGCTGCAGATTCTATGGGAAGCGACCACTTCCCGATTTTCATATCTTTAAATATTACACCATTTTTAATTTATTCTCATCCAAATAATATGAGTAAAAGGAATAAACTCCTTCAATCCCAAATTAAAAGAAATTTTAAAAAGGCAGACTGGAAAAAATATAAATTAATAATAGAGAGGGTTATAGACGGATTCCAGGAAAGGAATAGAAATGTGAACCTAGATGCATTGTATACAATTATAAATAGGGCTGCAGATCTTTCAATCCCAACATTTAAAATCCCATCTGGTGGGACAGAATTTTCTCCAAAATCATGGTGGACAGAGTCATGTAGTGAAGCAGTAGCAAAAAGACGGTTAGCGTTCAAAAATTTTAAAAAACATATGTCCCCCGAAAATTACTTAATTTTCAAAAATTCTCAAAAATCAGCCAAACATATAATAAACCAAGCAAAAAGGGACGGTTGGGCTGACGTCTGTCATAGTTTAGCTTATGTCACCCCCGGGAAGGCTTGGTCCTTGATCAGGGGTCTCCGAGGGCAGAGCAAGGGTTGGGGTAGGAACCGCCTCTCTGAGGATAGTGCTCTGGCCTTACAATTCATGTCCATTGTCGTTCCTGACTATGCACCAACTCTAAATGAGGTACAAATGCCACATATTAAAGATAGACCACATTATTTAGACAATCCTTTTACGATAAAGGAACTGCAAAATGCCATAAATTCAAAGAAAAAAGACACATCACCAGGAATTGACGCAGTTACCTATTCTATGATAAGACACCTTCCATACAATGCAATGCACATCCTTTTGCAAATATATAATAATATCTGGGCTGGCGGTGAAGTGCCGTTAATTTGGAAATCGATCAAAATAATAGGTCTCCCGAAACCCGGCAAAGATATAAAAGACCCAAGTTCTTACAGGCCTATTTCTTTAATTTCATGTATGGGAAAGATAATTAATAATATGGTTAAAGTACGATTAGAATGGTTTACTGAAAAAAATAATATATTATCGGACACACAGTTTGGTTTCAGACGGGGTAGGGGTTGGGGTGACCATTTGCTCCAGTTCGCAACCGACATTGAAATAGCAAGAACAAAAAACCATTCAGTATTTGCTGCATCACTGGATATCAGTGGAGCTTATGACAACGTATCCATACCAGTCTTACTTAGCAAAATGTACAAATTCAATATCCCAACAATATTTATTAGGTATTGTTTTAGGTGGCTCACATGCAGGAAGTTAACATTTTGCTTAGATGGGGATGTAATTAACAGAATAAATTTTAAAGGCCTCCCTCAAGGAAGTGTCCTAAGCCCCCTACTTTTTTCAATATATATAGCAGAAACAAACATGTTAGTTAACCCAAGTGTAAAGTCGCTCCAATATGCAGATGACATATTGCTTTATACAATACACAAAACAATAGAAACAGCAAAAATTGAATTACAAAATGCACTAAAAGATATAGTTGAGGCTTTTGATAAATTACATCTAACGTTTAACCCCAATAAATGTAAAGCCATCCTTTTTACAAGGCACAGAATTTTAAACAATATCCTATCACTCAGAATGAACGATAAACTCATTGACATAGTAGAGAATGTTAAAATTTTGGGTGTCTGGTTTGACAGTAAATTTAATTTTAATAAACAAATAGTAGAGACAAGTCAAACATGCTGGAGGGAACTAAATATTCTTAAATCTCTCACCTTGGGAACTCACCCAAAATTTATGTTGATAGTCTACAAAGGGATGATTAGAGCAAAACTGGAATATTGTTCCTTTCTCTTTGGTCATGCTGCTAAAAAATATATTAATCGGCTAATAATGGTCCAAAACGCAGCTATTAGACTCTGTTTGGGAGCGTATAAATCCACACCCATAATAGCCCTAGAGAGGGAAGCAGCCATCCCTCCCCTGAGAACTAGATATCAGCTTTTGGCTGATAGGATGATAATTAAGGTACTTAGTGATAGGACACACCCAAGCTTTTTAAACATTCATGATTTAGAAATACTCACATCTCATCACAAATTCTGGTTAAAAAAAAATACACCACTTTATATTCTTGCGGTAAGAAACCTGGTATCACAACTTAATACAGAACAGCTTGAAAGTTCACAAACCCCTTATTTTGCCTTTGATAAACCTATTTCAATGATGAGCAAAATTAATTTTACAGTTAATACAACAGTTGAAGGCATAGACACAAAAAATAATTATGATCAACAACAATTATACCAATGTACTATGAATAATATTACAAATTTTTCAAATGAATTTTATAAAATATATACGGATGGGTCAAAGTGTGAAGGGTCTGTAGGGATAGCGGTATGGGATGAAACTTGTCAATTAGGTTTCGGACACAAATTGAACAAGGTTATGTCAAGTTTAAGTGCTGAGTTATATGCTTTGTATAAGGCTATTGAGTATGCATTCTCTAACATAAGGTCTAATTTAACAGTTATCTTTACGGATTCCCAAACAAGCCTTCATATGATTAATGCCTTTTTTCTAATGAAATGTAATGAGGAGATAGTTTATAAAATAATATCCTTACTATTAGGTAACCCTGATAAAGTAATAGTTTTCCAGTGGATTCCAGGTCATGTGGGTATCCATGGGAATGAGCAAGCAGACGCATTAGCAAAAAAAGCTGCACTTGAAGGGGATTTAATTGATTGCATAGTACCCAAAAGAGATATAGTTCATTTAATTAAAAATCAACACAGTAAAAAAGTAAATGATATTTTTGACAATACGGCTAAAGCAGAATGGTACAAGGAAGTACAACCTGACATGGTTATAACACCTTGGTTTACCACCTGCAAATGGAAAAGAAATAATATAACTGCATTATGTAGGATCAGGTTCGGACATGCAAATACAGGGTCATATTTGTATCGTATAGGCAAAAGAGACACACCTACTGTATGTTGTGTCTAGATAATGTACCGGAAACACTACAGCACATAGTAATTGATTGTAAAGCATACAGGACCGAACGAAATTCACTTATCAGTTGTCTCAGAAAAGAAAACTGGCGTCCCCCCATTAGGTTGCAGGAAATTCTAAATTTAGGTAACCAGGAAATTTTTAAAAATATTTTAATTTTTATTAAATCTATAAAAAGGGAAATATAAACATAAATAAGCGATCTTAATTCTAGGTATCTGGTTAGGATAGTGTAAATTGGGAATTTTTAGGATAGAGATAGGGAAACCTCTTCCCCCCCCAATTTGAGATAGTGACACATATATGTTGTAGTTAAATGTTTTCCTGAGGCTCGTGGGTCTTCATAATCCATGGTCCAACACCTTTCGGGAAAGCCTGAAGGACCTCTGGCGAGAAGATTTCCCTGTCTAATCCTTCTTTAAAATAGGAAATGTGTTTTTATTTATTTTGAAACCCGACTTATTAATCTTGTGTATATAGTGCTAACACTAT
>JAGFPH010001894.1:206936-219566 GCA_018207615.1 Philaenus spumarius
ATATCGTTCAAACAGAGTTGGCCATCGCGAAAGTAAACAATGGTCCTAAACGGGGAAGAAGTGACTCAACCAGCTGGTAGGAAGAAACAGCTGATTGTCAAGGTCATCGGCTATATTTGGATATCGACCAAGACGGTGGTTTACAGGTGTAATTCATTCAAGAATCGATCGACCGTTACAATGTTATTGTAAACTGTCGTGCCAGTCTTTTGTAGACGCGTTCGAATAAGGTTTCCGGAGAAGTGGGAGTTCAACTGCGTAACGGAACTCGTTCCTGGGCCCTTTTTGTACGGTTTTGACCGTGCGGAAAAAAACCGAAAGGTGTTTCACAATACGGTGTATGCGCAGATTTTCCGATACAAGATCAGTTTTCTAGAAATACACGCTGTGTTATTAAAGTCCATTAGTTTAAACTAGTTTTAAATAGATGGATTTAACATCAACAGGGACAAAGCGTAGGCGATAATTAATTTGAAAGACCGAATAATTCAGTTGGCAGTTGCCAATTTTATTTATATTCAATAAGCAGAAGAAATGGTGGCAACGAAAACATCTACACAAACGTCTGTCTAAGCATTGCAGTGTGTTTACGATGTCTAAAGTTATACGATACAGTAGGGAATTAGTTTTAATATTCTCATCAAAAATAAAAATAAAAATTTTAAAATAGAAATTTAGCTGTTTATTCATAACACTTACGTCGATGGTCACCTTTTTAGCGAATTTCCATAGGAAAAATGAGCTATTGCGGTGGCCCTTATGGTGAGACCCAAGGTCGGGAGTAGCAAATAAGCACCGATCATGGTCCCCAGAACACGTTTTGGGGTGTCATTCAAATTCATATATACATAGGCTATGTGTATATATATATGTATATATATATGTATATATGTGTTCGCACTCTAGCGGCCGCATTTTAAGTCCGATTTGGTCCAAATTTGGTAAAAGTGTTGGATGTCTATGTCGCTCGGATGAGTTCGTTAGCCAAAAAAAATCCAACAACCAGAAGTACGTTTTTTGACCGGAAGTAACAATTTTTTTAGATTTTTACTACGAGAATGAATTTTTTTAGAGTTTTTTCTAAAAATATAAATGTATGATGTTATTTTGCACATTTTGTTTTTTTACGCGACCTTATAGCTCGCTTGGTTCCCCCAAAATCGATCAAAACGTAAAATATCATAAAAGTACCCGGTTCGAAGCCAAGTGGCGCAAACTCCGTGAGGCCACTAGGCGCAAACAAATTCTACTAATATATTGCGTACACACAGACAGCTGTTCAACGCCTTCGTGAGTTGACCTATTTCCCATATTGTTGGTTGAACCCCTAAAACCTATAGGCCTATAAACTTAATTTTGGAAATTTGCTCAACTCACGTCAGCGGTCCAGCTGCGTGGTCGAATAATTATGTAACTGTTTTGTAACTCCAAACAACTTTATTTAATTACAAGTAGGCCTATATCAAGAATTCTCATTAAAGTGCATGTTTCAATAATGGGGTAATTGGGTGTTAGTGGGATAGTTTTAAACTACATATTTCCCACAAATTTAATTTTGCACAAAAATTTAATTTTGTTTAATGAAATAACGAGGTGTTAAAAGATTTTTTCTCGTAAACTTCGCACATTTTTGTATATAGTAATAGCAAAACGGGAGTGCCGATGGAGGCCAGGTAGTTCGAGGCCAAGCGAGGGGACTTGACCTGGCCTCCATCGGCAATCCCGTTTTGCTATTACTATAGGCTAATAAAAATACAGAACTCTTGTTGTTGGGTTTGAAAGGCATATGCAATTATTTAGTTTGGATGATAATTAACAAAAAAATCAATATACATTTTTATAAAGACTTAAAACTTTTCAAATAATCGCGATTTTTGCTCCCGTAAGGTACGTTTACACTTACACATTATGAAAACTTGTGCGAGATACTTGTTTGAGAAACAAGTGTGAAGTTTTGAGTACACAGATCAATATACTTGTTGAATCACATTAGAGCATTTACACTTGCACACAAGTTGATTTTAACATTGGATTTAAGATTTAACATCCCATACATTAAACGCCCTAATTTTCTCAATTATTTGCAGTGTTATTTCCCGACTCAAATTAGACATAGTAACTTTAAGTTGAAAAGATTAAAATGAAATATTAACGTGTTTGTATAAAACCTAACCTACAAATAGTATCTTTATAAATCAGCTGGTTGGGAAAAGCTTCAATAATCACCTCACACAAGTCAATGTTTAAACAAAATTTTGTTCACTCAAAATGTATACAAAATGTGTGTGCTTTTGAATGAGCAAATGTTTCTGGATTTGTTAATTCAACAAGTATCTCGCACAAGTTCTCATACATGTGTACAAGTGTAAACCTACCTTAAGAAGTGTAAAATAATTTTTGTTAAGTTGAAAAAAGAGTTTCAGGAATAGGACTTTTACTAACCTTAAAATTTTTTTGTTAAAATTTAACAAGTACTCCAAGACAAGTACCTTTACTATTTTCTTTTTAATCTGCTTCATTTTCTTATCATCATGAGGTAACAGAGGTACCTTTACAAAAATAATAGTAGACAAAATTCAATTAAATTCCCTAACTTTCTGTTATACGATTTTTACAATTTCCTTTAATACTCTTAAAGAAAAATAATGATTTTTAAATTTGCCATCCATTGTCTTTAACTTGCAATTGGGAGGTAATATTTTCTCCCCTCTCCCCAGGTAAGCTTGCAAAATCACAAATTACGCAAAATGTAGTCTTATTCCTTGTACTTCCATAAAATAATAAAATTACAGTGTCATTAGGTTTTAACAAAGTAACATTGTAGGCCTAAGGGTCGAAACAAATATTTGTTTTATGACAAACATGTAACGATAACTTTAGCGTGATTAAAACTTAAACTTATTAATCGGTGTTAAGTTTTTTCTTCACCAAAATCCTCCACCCTAACCTAACTTTTACACGATGTCTCCAAATTCCCTGACCGGATATAAAACAGCTTCAATATTTGGTGTGCATCCAGTGTAGGTACGTAAAGTGCGAAATGCGGTTCAGAGATGAATTCAGTTATACGTCATGGCTGGAGGTAGTACAGATAGAGATTGAAAGAATAAACGATCACACACCCGCCAAACTGACAAGGAATTCGGCTGCGACTTGGCAGACGTTCAGGTTCGATGTATATATTGCATCGGCAGTTGCATTTCACTGCGCTATGGGAGCTATTAACAAAAGAATGCACGTTGATATTTTTAAGGTTATGTCTGGGACGAATGCCAATATATACATGTATAGGTAATGTTTCCGTTTGTAAGAGAGTATATTGACAAACAATCACGTTTAACTATAACCATAGCTTTCTTAACCTACCACCGTTTGAACTAAACTTTTGTTCAACTAGACAAATAGTATTCACTCGGATTAGAACCAAGGATTTAAAAAATTTAGAGTCCGATACGCTAGCCCCACGGCTACAAGTAGCCATTTTGGTAGCCTATAGGTAAATTACTAAGACGTAAAACGGAAGCAAGGATGCGCAGTGGAATATTGAGCTAGTGCGCTTGCGCAACCTTGAGCAGCTACTCAGTGCTGGTGCTATGAAAGTATCGGTCGGATTGCTAGTAGCACTACACATCAGTGTCGTTACATTGATTTATATAACTATTTTACAGGCATGTGCACCAAAACGCTTCAAACAAATTAAAATATTTTGATCTAATTCATGTCTGTGTATATCCTTTTGTCTTCCCTGCACAGGAAAATATTTTTTTTAAAGAATTAGCGTTGTTTCCATTACAGTACTTTCAAATTGCATTATCACTTATCTGTATGTATTTGTTCAATTATTCTAACGTTTAACCCTCCAAGTGCTAATTAAATTACTTTAAAGTGCTGGGCCATTTTTGAGCATCTTGCACGGTTAGTTTAACAATTATTTTTTTATATGAAAGAATATATTTAAATAGCATGTATTATATATCAAATTGTTCATAACAACATGTTCTACAATATAAAATAAAAATAAAACACTTAACCACTTGGTGTTAAAAAATGGCGTCCTTAGAGTGTTGGAGTAAAATATTTTTTTATTAATTTGTAGGCACATAGGCCTTGATGGTCTTGAAAATGTAGTAATGTAAATTCCAAAATATACAAATTGTTCTAATTTTAGTTCTGAATAAAAAATGTATCATAAAAAACTAGTTAATCTAATTTAATTTACAAATTTTTTTAAAATAATACATTGACATATATGGTAATTTTTGAGAAAAATGTATTATACAGTACGTGAATAAGTAGCCTATTCGTATACCATTTCACAAATTGACCAAGATGGACTCAACATGGTTTATTTATTATTTATGAGTCCACACATGCTAAATGTCTATTGTAATAATAATATAATAAGATATGTACAGAAAAAAAAAGTTTATGGACCGACTTAACAACCTTGGTCAGTTGCGTAGTTTTTACACAAACCACAGCTTACAATATTGTCATCTGTTACTTTGTTTTTCTTCCAAAGATGACAAACTCGCACTGCCTACTAGATAGAGAATTCAATTTACTTTCATTCTACGTGAATGGCAAGTTTATCCGATAACTAATAGAGCTTAGATAAATATATCGATTTTACGGACTATCTCACTGTGCGACGCTAGCACTTTCAAATGGTCTGAACAGGTCGCACAGTGCGATCGTAGCGCTTGGAGGGCTAATAGTTGAATTGTTTACTTCTAAGGAATCTCATATGTTTACTAAATAGTTATAATAAATTCAATCAAGCTTCCTCTTTGACCTTTCCCGCTCTTTTCCTCATAGCGTCAAGGTGCGAATTAAGAATTTGCATATAAATTCCAATTAGCCTAATTATGTGAAAAGCAAGTTGAATTTCGTTAGGCCTACTTTACAAACACGATTTCAACCACAGGATATACAGTAGCCTTCTATAAATTGTGTTCATATAAGATTGAAAACCCTTTGTTACCACCAGTGATGGTTTTCTCATTGATTTCATCTTCAAAAATACAATAAGGGCATACTAAGGGATATTCTTAGGGTATAAATTATAAAACATGTGGTTTTTTATAAAATTACAACTATAGGCTATATATTCAAATTAGATTATGATCTGTTTCTTTAGTAGTTTCCAAGAAAACTGGTGTAAAATAAATATTTGAAAAGTAACTTTCTTATGTTCAGCTTGGGCCTTACAAATTATATTTTATAACAAAGAGAACTGAATTAGGATCATTGATTTTCTGCTCAAATCTTTAGGACGACTACAAAATACAAAGAGGTAACCTAACTTTTGTCTGATAAAAAAAAAAAAACTGTTCTATACAGTTCTACCAAGCCAATTTTATTCTTGTTAAAAAGCCTTGTTTGCATACATTTACACACAATTTACAAATGTGTAATTTTTAAATGGGAACTTGCAGAAAAACTGAAAAAACTTTACAAATTCATCATTGCAGTTAATTAATATATGGCTATTAAGGAAAACTACTGCCTAAGGTGACTATCTTCAATAACTTAACAGAATTTTAGGTTAGGTCTACTGTAGTATGAACTAGCCTGTACGAATGATATAGTCTTTAATACATATTTTTTAAACAATGACAAAATATTTTTAACTACCGTACGACTCTTTTGATACAACAGCGCGAATTTACTATACGACCCTACGCTAACAGAAATTCTAGAATTAAAAAAACCTGAAGTTCTAACTCTTATTACTTCACAGTATGTTTACCTGTATTCAACTTTTAACAGTAGAATGTGAAACAAGGTCGTCATCTGCAAAAATATCAGACGAGGGTTGTATAGTAAATTTACGCCGATACAACAAAGGAACTTTTAAGAAATTAAAATCTAGATTTTTATAATAATAAAATTACAGAATTCCATATATAGGCTATAGGCATAGGATCGAGCACTTGGGTAAGAGAATGCACCTCTCGCACTCTCAAAATACCAAATAAAACCACCAATTTTGCACCATGTTATTAGAATTACCTCACCATTTTCAATGGTCAATCTTTGTACAAACAAGTTTGTCAATTTCATGTAGACCTAAAAAAAAGTAATTAGGCCTACTTACAATGCGGTCCATATTTACATAGGACTAGGCCTGCTTTATCTTGTCTGGTTTAACTTCTTTCAAATTAACTGAAAATTCCATTTCAAAAATTCACAACACTAATTTAGTATATAGCTATTATTATAAAATACAGTTTTGATACCAGGAAAAAATATCATAAATCTGAAAAAAATTTAAGCAAAATGTACAAAAATAATTTGTAAACTTAATTACGGTTAATTTCTAGCCATTTTATGTACAACTCTAGAGTAACCAAATATGTAGTCCATTAGCTAAGAAATACATTAGTTGCTATAGCACTGACTATGTTATTTTAATGGTTCTTCCTTCTTGGTATATGAAATTAATTTACTTAATAAAAATTAATATAATTTGACTTTAGGCCCCTAATGACAGGAATCTTTTTTAATTAGATTTTTATTATTTTTAAAAGCAACTTTAAGCAGAAAGTAAATCAGCACAGATGCATTGGCATTTAGATATATCCTACACCTTACAGTTTGGCATTAGCCTATTGATAATTTAATCCATGTAATTGATCTGAATGAGTCAACATATTTGGTAAGAGTTCCACAAAGATACCAAGATTACACTTACTACAGTTAAATCAAAATTAACATAGGCCTATGCCAAGCCCATATGATGAAACTATATATAGGCCTACCTATATAAAATTCTGTAGGGCCTAAGAACAATTTAGGGCTATTAGTGTTGATGAACGTGACCATAAATTTCAAACAAATTTGAAAAATTTTACATTTTTCTTTTATAATAAAATGTTACACTCCACTGATTGAGGCAAATCAAATACGAAACAAGTGTACAAGAACTCAAGAACAATCAACAAAATCATAGGAAGGATATGCGAATAACATAGCGATTTTTCAGCCATCTTACTAAGTTTATAGATATTAACAAGATCTTTTTTTAGGAAAGTAAGAAGTGATACCAAGTTATATATAATGCTTAAAAACTGAAATCATACTGACAAAAATAATAGGCCTCTTTATAAAAAACCAAACCAAAACTAACTTATCATACATGAATTTCTTTTTTTAAACTAATATAATATTAGCGGTTAACTTGCACAAGCATGTAGCTAACGCGCTAATATAGGCCTATTGTTCTTCATTAAATTTGACACTTCAATTTGCTATGTTCCTTGTTTTGATAGATTTCATTAACTGTCATTTTACTACTTTCAGTAGGCCTACTATTTTAAATATTTATTATTCTAGGTTTACTAAGATAAATTTAAGTATTCTACGTACATACACTTTCACGTTAATTTTCTATGTGTTTATTAACTTTAAAATTAATTTTGTTTATGATTGTTATTATTTATCTTTTTGGTGCATATCGAGTGATTAGTTTCTTTTGTTTAGTCCAACCATAAATAAAATAGCTGAACTTTAAACTACCATTGTTTGTGTTTTATTTATTTCATAATTTGTATAGGCCTAATATTTTTCAGCCGCAGTTATTGTTTGCGTTTTCAGACTCAGTTTAATGTATATGAGTATGAAAAAATCGACTTTATATGTTCACACTCTCCTACATAGGTCTGCCTAATAAAAGTTAAGTTTGGCCCAATATAATTATGTTAAGGTCGTATGACAATAAATATAATAATTAGACCTATCATATAGTAGTAAAAAGGATAAATAATATTGCTAAAATTTTATATATATGAGAAAACGTTTGTTTTTAGACTAATATTAGAAAGCTTGTTCTATGAAACATAGATTACCGGTAGCCTAGTTTAATTAATTATAGACATAGGCCTACCTCACTTTATAACTACGTACGAAACAAAACATGAAGGCCTTACTGAATTATTACCCTCCCTACATTACCTCTAACCAGAACAATCCATAAACCTAACAAAATATAAATATGTTCTACCAGAACCACGCAAATTGAAAATGACAAATCTATAGAATACCGGTAATAAGTTAACAACCTGTAAATAGAAGATAGGGGCAACTCTTGTGTATCTCGGCAAATATAATAGGGTAAACGCCCTGACATCAAAGCTGCTAACAAGTTTTACCAACCTGCAAACATGGTCATTGGAAACATACTGTAAATGACTGCTTCCATGCCTTATTTTGGCAAGGGTGCCAACCTGTATGCACAAAATTTGTATTCTAATGTTTAATCGTGTTACTATGCATGTGTAGTTTATGTATTCAGCTGAAATAGGCAGCTATAAATGCACCTAAACGATTGTAAAAGAAAACAAAAATAGCAAAAGTCTGGACATGTACGCTAAATGTTAACTTTAATACACAAATTACTATTGTGTAGCCTACTAGTCACAGTAGGCTATTGCACCCAGTTCTCAAAGTTTCAAAATCTACCATCGACAATGTGCATAAGTTTGTACCAGAACTTGACTTTCATAAAAGAAAACTTGTCGGATAGAATTTTTTATATAGCCTAAGAAGGTGGCATTATACTGTATTTTTTCCTGAATCTTGAATGGGACGAGAGTGGATGTAGGTCTTATTTGATTTATTTCTAGAAGCTCGAAAGATAACGGCCTTTATCTTATAAATTCTACTAGTCTCTATACAGTATATATACGGTATTTCAGGATTGTATGTATTTCCGCCAACAATAGCCTACCTTATGTACACTTAGGCTTACCAGACATCCTCATTTATTGCTAACAACTAGTCTGCTTTTTATTACCCTTGTCCGGGAAAATATTTGCGGCTATAATGTGTCTGCGGTTATCAAACAAAATAATCAGCTATTTTTAATTTGAATATATAAGACCTATTATATAGGCCTAAATTAGATTTGTTTTATTTTTATAGCATTTTTATTAAACAGAAAAAAACTTTGATAATACGTTGCAGATTTGCTGCGCTATTTAGCTTTATTCTCAGTGGCTGTTAGCAGCTCAGACTTTTCATGCGCAATAGAGTAGCGCTGTTCAGTTGAAAACACAACTTGAAGTCGGAGATGTATCTATAGCCTATCCCTAGTTGTTTTTTGTAACCTGTTATGTTTATTGTTTGTCTAGTTTATACAGTCATATCGTAACGACAAAATTCTGCACTTTGTTTAAGTTTCTAGGTTAATATTAATATTAAGATTAGCAAGAGAAAGTGTATATTTAATGAATAACTTAAAAATTAGTATACATTTTTAAAACAAGTTGAAAGTGATAATGACAGTGTCATGTAAACTTTGTGGTTCAATATTGCACAGAGGCCGGAGAAACATTGAAGATTACATAGGGACAGAAAAACACAAAAAGGCTGTTGTGGCATCTACACACTAACAAATTTGGAAAGAGATTCTTTAATGAAAAAACCCTACCAACTTCAACTAATTTAGATATTGCTGCTAAAGAAGCCATACGGCAAAACATGGGCTAAGCTTTAAACGTCTCATTGTATAACTAAGCAATTCTATTTTACACTTAAACTAATATCTTTTTTCATTAAATTTTGAGTGGATTCATTAAAAAACTACTTTACTTATTTCACGCCTCAGTTTTTTTTTATTTGTCCTCTTCAAAAGAAATGTCCTCAAAAACAGAAAAAATATGGTAAGTTCAGCCTATAGGCTGCATCAACAGAGTTATAAATGTGCAGATATTAGTGAGAAACTGTGAGAATTGGTACCTACCGTACCAATACTTGTTGAAATTAAATCAGCTGACAACCATATTTTTTTAAGAAATTGAGTAGGATATTGCAATACCATACCTTTACCATTACACTGGTGGCGGGAGTTAACTCTATGTTCAAGAGTCTTAATACATTTGATATGAAAAGGAGAGGTTAAGTTAGTTTAACAAGGTTTAATGATTTTTATATATTTTTAAATGTAGCCTACCTATGTGTAACAAGATAGGTAGCAAAGAGTGAAAAACAATGCTCATACAGTATAGAGCGTCAAAAATCCGAACTAATTGGGACCAAGGGGGGATCGGATTATCAATTTGTTCGGATTTTTGAAAACAACAAAGAAAATGGCATTTAGGCTAAAATATATGCCTTTTAATCGATTAAAGTGTTTAAACAGTACAAGCAGTAATGTAATTACAATACAGTATGTAAGACTACTTACATACGGTATATTATGATTTAGAAGAACCTGCACTTACACAGTAGGGCCAACATGATTAGGCCTACACTTGTAACTTTCAATTACAGTAGGGGCCTATACAGTAGGCTACATAATTAAAAGTTCACTTGTACATTATAGTTAACACAAACGAAAAATAAAAAAAATACTGTATAGTACATTACTTTATGTATGACACACTGTTATAATGATTACACAAAAAGAAATGAACGAACTTTCTGTATGTTTACTGATAGCGCTAAAGCAGCTAATTAGAGTGGCATACTGACAGCCAGTCTGCTGTGAGGGCGTGTGAGAGCATGCAAGTATATTAAGAAGTGTTTAAAAAGAGATAATAGGCCCTAATGTCAAACTGCGTTGAAGATTTTTGTGAAATTTTTAACAACGCAATAATTGGAATTTGGGAAAACAAAATTTTTGTAGGGGCTGCCTCAGAAAGCATTCGGATTTTTGACGTTTTGGATTATTGACCGACGCTTTACTGTATGTACAAAAAAAAAAACAGAATTTAAGTTAGTTTAGGCTAGGTTTTATAATAGGCCTACAGCACTGTAGGCTAATTTTAATGAAAATGTAATTTATAATAGGCCTGTAGCTTATATTGTTTTACAGAGCAGGCTTTAACAGAGGATAAATTTATGTTAAGATGACGATTATTTAATATGTTTAGTTTTACGAAATATCGCTAGTAGCCTAGCGGTATATAACTCTGTGTAGGCCTATATATAAGCCCTATACATTAAATATAAAATAAGTTATAGCATTTCCTTTACTTTCTGTATTTTAAAAACGTTTATTAAAACATTGACAGATTTCGTGATATAACAAAAGTAGTATATTGTTTTTGTGTAGGCCTACATAGATTGGCAACCAAGCCGTGATAGAACAAGTAGTGGAATATTCAAATTCTCTAAAAAAATCCTAATAATCTACCACCACCATAGGCCAAGTTTTCTGAAAAAAAGACTGTGATTACGATCCAAATTGTGAAATATAATAACCCTACTTGGACCTACTATTATAACAATCAATAGGCTACTTAGGCCTACACTTAATTTACAATGCTCAAGTTTGCTCATTAGGCTATTTCTAAAAATCATGAAAAGCCTACAGCAGCCTAGCATTGGCCTATCTTCTGTCTTACGGTTATCAGTCTACCTTGTGAATTCCAAAACATGTGATATATCCCTAATAGGCCTACATATAACATCAAGAACCATTTTAGAAGTAAAGAAAAATATATTGGTATCTTCTTACCCTCGGGAATGTGGATCCTGCCGGTGATGATCCCCAATTTGGAGTATCAAAAAACGTTTTCCTATCCTGATCGATTTCCTTTCTCAACTCTTTAAATAACTCGTCACCAGATTTACCACGTATTCGTTCACTAAGCCTTGGTTTATCACGAAAGTAAGAAAAAGACATAATAATACAAACTGCTCACTCACTGTTATTTTATATCACTAGAACACTTTTCTAGAACACAGCAGAAGCTTTCGAAGCTTCTAGAATTTCTAGAACAATGTTGCCACTAGTGCACTAACGGCTTGTTGAATTACCCCAGACATCCCTAAAATCTATTTTCTTTTTTCATAAATGTTTACTTTTCAAAAGAGTTTTTTAATACGATATATTGGCTTTTTTATTAATAAAGAAAAAATACTTTAACAATTTCGATTTTGCTTTAAATGGAATAACCTATATTCCATCATATTACTAAACATGTGTTTTATAAACATACAATTTTGGCTTGATAAAATTATATTGTCTCAAACCATTTATAGGTACTTAAATATATACATACGTGATGTTATTTCACATGCGAGGGACCATTCAATTTGAAATAAACAATATAAATATTACAAGGCATTCAAATTTTGTATAAATTGAAGAATTTATCTAAACTACCCTTCGATGAAAATGTTTAAAGATTTTTAACTTATTTATATTTAAAATTGTAATGTTTTAATTTCAAGATATTCTGGTTGATTACTATTTATGTTATTATGTGTTATATATATATATATACAATTGACTGTGGGTACAAGCATTGACTATATAAGTTATATAGTCAATGGTACAAGGTTGTAATGCAAGTTATCGAATTCATAAAAGAAGAACAACTGTTTATTGGTTTTTTTTAAGTGTTATTGAATCCACCAAAACATTCATGATTCATTGTTCTGTACATTATATTACACTCAAATTGTCTATAATATTTTACAACTCACATAATATATGCACGCAATGTTGGTACATTGAACTGCTTCCGTTCTGTTCCACTCCGACTCCGTTGTTCCTTCATCAAATAGTATCATTGTCGGCATCATTACATCAAGTTTGAAATGTCGTTTTGTTCAAATGTTATTTTCACCAACAATAAACACTTCGAAACTACTTGGTGCACATTAATTAAATTTTTT